>PVHY01001745.1:63396-95551 GCA_004024945.1 Uropsilus gracilis
AGGAAGGAAGGAAGGAAGGAAGGAAGGAAGGAAGGAAGGAAGGAAGGAAGGAAGGAAGGAAGGAAGGAAGGAAGGAAGAAAGAAAGAAAGAAAGAAAGAAAGAAAGAAAGAAAGAAAGAAAGAAAGAAAGAAAGAAAGAAAGAAAGAAAGAAAGAAAGAAAGAAAGAAAGAAAGAAAGAAAGAAAGAAAGAAAGAAAGAGAAAATTTTGCTGGGAAAAGCTGGCAAGAAATGCATGGTTGTGTACTAATTATTAGTTTTTTACTGAATGAAGGTAAGAAGTGTAGAGTTTTCAGCAGAAATGTCATAAATTAAACTAGATTTTTCCCTAATGGTTTAGTATGTCATATAGAGAATAGAAAGTGAAAACTGGTGTGAAAAGTGAGACCATTTAAGAGACTATGGTAGCAATACACAGTATAGATAGTGGGTTCTTCACATGTGAGAAGAGTATTGGAGAGAGAAAACCTGATTTCTCCCTTACTTGAAGACACCAACTAGAAATATATTTATCCTTGACTTTTATAATGCAAGTCAGAGTAAAAGAAAACTTAAGTTTGAGCTGGCCCCTAAGAGTACTGAATGAAAACTTGCCTCAAAATGAATGAGGATTAAAAATATATTGAGGAAAATAGGATATTTCAGGGGTGCTAAAATTGAGATGTTTATTAAATAAAACAGCAACAAATAAATAAATAAAACAGTGGCAACAGCAAAATGATATCTGGATACATGAGTGACTTGTTTTTATCTTTATCATTAATATGGCCTATAAAATTTCATTGTATACAAATAAAGGTGATAACTTCATGTGTTAGCAACAGAACTGGGATTAAAATACATAATATTCAGTTTATATTTTATCCAATACTCCCTAATTTTTAAATGGCTTTATCTTTATATGAAAACATGATTCCTTAAGTATCTTAGTCTACACTTTCCAATATTAATCAAATAAATATATACTTGGTATCCAAACACATATTAATTTTGATTGTAATCTCAATACCTAATTTTAGAACATGTAATTATTTTTTTATACCTAGAAACATAATATTTTATACCTAAAAATAGCATAAATTCTAAGGGAAGTACATTTTGTTAGGAGTCATGTGTGGAATGAAGAAGAAATTGAGATGGAAGAAATGGATAGTGATCTGTGAGACTAGCCCACAGAACGGGGATCCTGGGAAGCATGTTCAGGTTCAACTTTAATGAAGTCAAGAAATTCCTTATATACCCCAGCAAGGAAAAGTTACAAGGATGTAATGAGGAAGTAGCAAAGCATCTGCGACATGCAGCAGGTAGGATGCAGGTATGTGCGATGACAGGAGAATTTACCTTTGGGGGTAACATTCATCACTAACAGGTCATATGTCTCTTGGAACATTCCAAAGAGGTTAGGAAGCTGAGTTACAGGTGAGAGATGTGCTATCCCCCACCTTCTAGTGTGCCAGAGGGAGCTAGAGAGATAGGAGGTGTCCTTTTTTTTTTTAAGCTATTTTTATTATTATTATTATTTAGGAGGTGTTCTTATCTGAAGCTCCATCTCTCTACTTGCTTCCACCTTCCACATGTTCAAAAATAAAAACAATAATAATTAGAATAAACATTTTTTTCTTTTTATTGCTTGATTTACAACTGTATTTTGTTGTCCAATGTTGCACTAAGCACTAAGTAGACACTGATGGGTAAATAAAAACATATAGTTTAATTTGTCATAAATCCTGATTTACCATGCTAAAAGGAAGATCAAGTGGATAGCCAAGACCTACATAACAATAGAAAATAATACTGATGTGGAATTTAAGCCACCAATTCTCAGAGTCAACTGTTTCTCAAGCAAAGCACTACTAACATTTTAAACTAGGCAATTCTCTGTGGCTGAAACTGTCTTAAGAGCTTCAACAGCAGCCCTGTCCTCTTCCCATTTGATATCAGTGGTAGTTTTATTGGTATTGGCAACCAAAAGTATCCCAAAGCATTATCAAAACGTTTACTCTAGTACAACCTTCTCCTGATATCATATCTTAAAACTACTGTCCTAATATCTGCTCTGAAGAAAAATGTCAAATCAAAATGAGTAATTTCTCCATGATATCATAAAAATCAGGTGATAATTTGCAACAACTATGGACATCAGAATTACCTGATGATGCAGTTTTAAAGTTCCAGAAGTTTATGATGCAACAAAGATTACATGAAGGATCTTGGACATATTTGGCACTGAAATGCATGAATCCTGAATTCTCATCATGTATTATTTCCCCTAGAATTCTGACATTATGTAGGTTTATTACTCATAATGATGCAATTGTTTAATCTCTAAGACTCAAACTGTCTCTTGAATTTATTATTACTTTTTTTTGCTACTTTTATAACCTGTTCATACATCCCCAAACCTGCCAAAGTTAAAATCTTGTAAGTGTTCCTAAATAATTTTTCAGATCATTGGTCATTCCAAGATCCTCACATTCCAATTCAACTTAATACACTCTTCCTCTAACTTTTGTTTAAACATTCATGGGTTTTTTACTTTCATGTTTATATATCAACAATATTCAAAATGTTCTGTCTTACGTATTTATACTTCAAATTGTATAATGCACCATCATGAATCAAACTTAAGATACACTGTAATTATAACACTCCTCCGGTCTTATACCTTAAATGAGTCTTCAAATTCTAGATAGCAAAGCTTAGGTTAGACAGTGCTATAAAATGTATTTTCTGGTTTAATTATCTTTATAATGCATTAGTAGACACATCACCACTTCTCATCAGGACTCTACTGTAACTGAATTGCTCTACTCATCCTGAAAATAACTTGAGCTCTCTGTTGTAAAGACTTTTCTTACACTGTTCCCTGTGCCAGAATAGCTCTCTTTTTCATCTGCTAAATCCTATTTTTTTAAACCCCAAATTCTCTCTTTTTTGCAAAATTAGCCCATGCCAGCCTACAATAAAGCCTCTCTCCTCTGAGACCCCAAAGTTTTATTTCACTTGTTATTTCCATTTCATAATTTACTACCATACCATACATGCTCTACAATTAGTTGTTAGGGCAGTTCCTGAGACAAGGATTTGTGTGCAAGTAGAAGAAGTCATATAAAGTGGTATTTGAAATGAAAATTCAATTTCACTACAATCCCCTGGAGAGAATATAATATACAGTCTATAAATATAAAGCAGTTTATTCTGTATCCTTGAAACAGAGATGGATAAATAAATAGATTTATCCTGTTATCCAAAAGCAGAATGTTCTTATTCGTGATGAGTTGGTAGATTATTTGGGGTGGGGGTATCTGGGATTCTTAAAAAAATGTTTTCATATAATTGATGTGAATACCATCCCTAGACCCAAATAATAACCTACTTTGAGTGGATCTCATGTCTCCCTAATCACTCTATTAGTTGAGATGAGAAAGGGTGAACTGGAGATGGGTTGTAACTCCCAGTCTCTTCTCTATTTTGACTTAAGTGCCTTTAGTTGCACAATGATAATATTCCAAGATGGTAGGGGTCACATTTAGTTGCACAATGATAATATTCCAAGATGGTAGGGGTCACAGTGTCGACACCGAATCTCAAAAGGTAGAGGACAGACAGAAAGACTGTGAAAGATTGCAGAGAACCTGGACACAGTAAGAGATTATATATATATATATATATATATATATATATATATAGCATTTTAGTAACTGCAGTGCTGCCACTGTTATGCATTTATTAATTTCTCTGGCTCAATTTTGCAAAGTTTTTATACAATGCCTTGGTATCTGCATTGAACATAGTCACAATTTAGGAAATACTTGCTAATTTCTATTTCACACTTATTAGCATCTATTTTTTGCATTATGTCATATTTATGTTACAAGTTTATTTATACATTTTTAAAGTTATTGAAAGACTTAAAAAATAAGGAAAATTGCACTTTAAACCTTTGGGTTTCATTTTCTCACTTATACAGCCTGGGGATTCTATAGGAAAATAATGACCAAGATCTTCAAGTGAACATACAAAATACTTGCCCTCCTCCATGCTGATTTTCTTGAATCATGTAGAATCTCCTTTTCATGTGAATTCCTTAATCTTAACATTCAATCTCTGTCAGCCAGTATGTCTACCACAAGCCATGGCAAATTAAATGTTAATTCTTTTTTAGGATTTTTCAATTATAACTACTTCAAATTGAGAAGACTAACTTATCATGTCATTGAGCTTTTTTAATGTGGCTATAGGTTTTATTGAATACCATTTAAAAGTATATTCTTCTGTCTTTTGTCACAGGAACTATAGCTAAACTGAGAAGGATGTAGTGAGTCTCATATTTAGTTAAAAAATAACCCTCCTGGGTCAACATTCCATGTTTATTGTAAGTCTGTCTTTATCAATGCATAATTGTTTCATGTCTCACTTGCTTTCTTGAAAAATGTTCTTATAAACACAAATAATGAATATGAAAAAATTAAGCTTTCAAAAGGTGATTTCTTTTTATCTAATAATACTGCCCAGTCTTGAATATTACTAATCAAATTTGTTTCCTTAAGGTACAATCATGTAAATGATGAGCTGTTCTCACCACAAATTTGAATAATTTTATAACACACTGAAAATCATCTCATTAGTTGATGAAACTTAAGAATTCTAGGAAAAGGCAAAATATTGATTTCCTGTAAAGTCTGCAATGGTCTTTCATTTGTAATGTTGCTATTGAAGATTATTTTGATAAACCAAAGATTGCTTTATAATCAGTATGTTAATATATGTCAGTTGTAGGTTCACCATGGTTGCTTTTATCATTTATATGTGTATACAAACAAGTATGTGTTGTATACATGCATGTGTAGATGTGTGTAGGTATATGCACACTCAAGTTCTTTTTGAGGGGTGAGGGAAATGGGGGAATGCTGCACAAAGGACACAACATTTTCAAATATAATATTTAGTTTTGTGGATTGAATGCATAATATGTTGACAGTAGTCAGTAATGCTGTGCTGTAACTTGAAAGTTGTCCAGTGTGTAACAGTGTGATCCCCAGAAAAAGGGGAGGTTCCAGGTTCCTTGCTCTACCCAAAGGAGGGTGGAGCTGACAGAAAGGAGGAGATGCTTGAGAGGAAACTAGAAGAAGAAAAGCAAGTAAGAAGGAGACCTGTGGGAGGCACGTGGAGCAAAGAGACATGTGACTGGACTGATACCAGAACTTGGGGGACATGGAAGGAGATATTTGAAAAACAACGTGGGCATGTAGGACCCCTTGGGAATGTTAATGATGGAATCCATTATTTGGATTTTGCTTTTTTTTTTTTTTTCATCCTAGACATGCTGGATTCCTACTGCCCGTTTTCTGTGGGTCCCACCAGAAGGTTCCCTAGACTCGTTGTAGGCTTTTCAGTAGCCCTGCTTTGGATCAACAGTTTGGCTGCATGTTTACCTACAAGGGGTTGGGTAACTTTAGGGACTTCATTTCGAAACTGTATTCTTTATCTTTTTCTTCTCTTCTCTTTATTCACAATAATTGTATTAGAGTTCCTTTGTATTAAAGGTTGTATGCACTATCTTACCTTGATGTGGCGATGACAAAACCTATTTAGGACAGTCAGGTTTGGGAGCTCCAGGAAGCCCCTTACTCTGCTCAGTAAAATGTGTAGATCTTACCACACATAGATAAAAATATAGTCACTATGTGAGATGATGACTGTGTTGATGAGATGCATTGTGGTAATAATTTACAATCTATAGACATATCATACCATCATATTATAGATCTTGAATTTATACCAATTTTTTACTTAACTTGATACCTCAAGAAAGCTGGGAATGAAAATACAGGTGAATTAAAACAAAAAAATATGAATATTCTTGTTAAAGCAGAAAATTTAAAGTATCAAACCTGAAAGAAAAATAAAGGGGATCAAACAAAAATGAAATCAAAATTAACTTGGGGCTGACACAAATCTCCCAACATTCCACTGCAGAGCAAATTCTAGAATAACATTTAAGAACATGATGAGTGATATTCTCAACTCTTCTCTCAAATTCCTTCATCAATTTTATTTCCAAAATTTACTCAATAATATGTATTTACCACCACTTTGTTATTCTCTTTTCTTCCTTTAACTGCTTTTTTTTATCATACATAAAATCTACTTCTTTTATCTACTTTCTCAAACTTCAGCTATATTTAAGGTATGAAGGAGGGGAATACCAAACCAAAAATTGGAGAATGAATTTCTTCACTTTATTGGTTATAAAATAAGGAAAATGATACATGCTGTGATCAATTTGTCAGTCAAGGCAAATAAAACTGGTTTAGGAAATATTTCTACATCCCATATCTAAGAAGAACATTTTTTTCTTGTGAACTTCAAAAGATTTTAGCTTATCTTTGTTATAGAAGTTAATCTATGAGCCTCAAAATATATTCCCCACATTGACAAATCTGTCTTTTGAAGTGAAATGTATTTTCTATTTCATTCAAGGACTTTCAGCAATACCAAGAACATAACTTCCACTAGGTAAAAATTTATTGAACAGGAAATTCCATATTGTATTTGCCCATTTTGCTCATTCTGCCTTTAAGCATAAATTACTGCATGTTTCTCCATCTAACAAACCCCCCCCCTTTAAAAATATTGGCATAAATGTTTAAAACTTTATAAGATTTTTGTGACCTGGGAAAAATATTGATTAAAGAAATTTCTTCAACCATTTTTTATTCTATGAATTAGATAAGGCTCAATATTTCAGTTGTTACTTATGACATTCTCATTCCATTTTTTGCACCACAACTGATCAGCCCATTGTCCAGTCTGGCAAAATATCTGACAGGACCCATAGTTAGTTAAGCCTCTTTTTGTCCTTAGGTTTCTTATTTCTGATTCCTGATCAGTCACACCCAGTCTACAACCCTTCATAAATAGCCCCTATAGACTATTGTAAATAGTGCTGCAATGAACAGGATATGACCCAAATGCCCCAGAAAGGATGAATGGTACAAAAAATCTTTCATATATGTACACAATGGGATATTATTCATCAATCAAGAAAAGACAAAGACAAACGTGAGTCATTAGTGGCAACATGGATGAAACCAGAAGGAATCATACTAGCAGTAATAAGTCAGAAAGAAAAAGAGAAATATTGGATGTTCTCTCTTATATGAGGGGTATAGGGAAAACAAACAAACAAGAAAACTTTAAAATTAACTTTCATCAAAATTGAAGCATGAAGTATAGGGTGGGGGGAAAGTAGGAATGGGAGGGGCACAAAGGACTAAGAGGATGGTTCACAGGTGATAAGGTAGTGGGAGAACCTAGGGGTAGATAATGAATAAATAGAACAAATAAAACTAATTACAGAAGGAAAAAGAAAAAAAAATCCCCTATTGAAATGTGGAATACAGAAAAGCAAAACAAAGGGACAAGATTAAACTAACCAAACCCTAGTTGTGGAATTGAGTTTAGCAGAGGGTTAGGGTGGGTTTGGAGGCAACATAGGAGGGGGCACTCTGGAGGGGGATACCTATTATAAGTGTATAGTAAAGGTGAAGAGGTTAGATAGTGCAAACTTCAGCTGAAAAATATGTCAGTCACAAGAATCACATATGAAACTGATTATGGTGGAAATGAAATATTAAATATTTGAAAGTTTCTAAAACAGAAGAGCTTAAAAGATCTTATTACAAGAAAAATATATTGTAACATTGCATGGGGTAATTGTTAATCACTCTTATTGTAGTAATAATTTTCCAATGTACGCAAATGTGAAATCATGTTGTGTATCTGAAGTTAACCTAAAGTATTATCAGTAACAGCTCATTAGAAAGTCAATAATAAATTATCCCATTAATACATACAAATTTTCCAGTCATAATTGGTTAATATGAAAGTCATCAATGTAAGGACTCTGGATAGCAGTGAAAAATAGATGTAGATATTCAGAATCTAAAAGTTCTTCTTACATGTGATTCATAAAGGGAAAATGGTACTTTTATAATTGAGGGACATGATTTTTACACATTTAAATAAGTGATCCAATTGAACATCACCAGTTAGACAGCTGACATCTTATACTTGCTGATAAAGCTCATTTCACATCTATGATATCCCTGGCATTAAAAAAAAAAAAAAGCAATGTATAGCACAAAGGTAAAAATATGAAAATATCAGACAAATCTAAAGTGAGAAATAGACTGTGGAAGAGTTAAACAGTCCACATAAAATTGTCAGGATCATGAAGAAAACAGAAGTAGTTTGAAGGGTCATTCTAGAATAAGAAGTCTAAAATGTCACAGCAATCAAAAGCAATGCAAAAAGCTGAATTGGTTCCAGTTAAGGAAAGAAAGTGCTTGTAAAGACATTATTATTTAACTGGCAAAGTTTGAATTTGTCATCAGAGTTTATGTTCTGATGTTGATAATTATTCTGGGGTCATAAAAGACTGTTTTTAAGCTATGAATAGTTATGGATAGTTATGGATACTAACCATGTAAATTACAATGTTTTCTCAAATGTTTTAGAAAAATACATGTATACATAATTTTCATACATTCATATTTGAGTATCTATGTATAGAAAATGATAAGATAGTCCAAAATTATAACAACTGGCAAATATTTGTATTTTGCAAAGTTTCCATCAATTTGATTATCAAAATTGAAATTTATCTCTCAATCACCTAGCAATTTACTTATCTGTTAAAGTTACCCTTTGTGCCTCTAATATCCAGGGTCAATACACTGTTTACTTGGGGAACTTTCTATGGCTTTTAGTTTCCTTTTTGCTTCTCGTAAACAAATTTCTTGTATACTTGGTTGACTGTACCTTTTTCCTTGTCAAAGTGTGTTCAGAACAGGTAGGTGCTGTAGTGAAATATGATTCTCCTGGTTTGAATAAAATACTTTGTTCTATGTCTCTATTTGTCTTTTTAAGTATGTTTACAGAGCCACTGCCTCAAGAGAAAGTCCTATAAAGCACATTTATTTTATATTAATTCCTAGTCTTTATTAGTATCTTGCCTATTAGAAACTGCATAGTTGTCCTACTTGGAGTGAAAGGATGGTTTTATCGTGTACAAGCTCTGTGACAAGCATTGAGACGCTCTAATTTCCTGTCTTCTCATAGGTTAAGTGAAGATAAAAATGATTATATCATAAAACCAGCCGAATAGAGGCTCATTCAAGGATGACAGAGAAGGATGAGATTAGAGTAGGTGAATTATATGTTCTTACAGAGTATTGTGATCTATGTTAGAGGCAAATAATGGAGATTATTTGAAACCTATTGTCAGGTTGTTAAAAGTAAAACTCTGATAACTACTGAAAAGCAGTAGGAGGCTATTTGTGTTTATCAGTTCACATTAATTCATATGTCAAAAATTATAGATCCACTCCTATGTTAGGTAATTATGGGAAAAATAAATGAATGAAACTCTAATAGGATTAGAGAGACAAAAATAATGGTAAAAGCATTAGAAATTTTCTGGGAAAAACAATGGCAGAACTCTATCCATTGGAGTAAATGATTAGCAATAGAAGCAATGAATGAGGTCAGAAAATGTTTAAATCTTTAGAATAGAAGATTTGAGGTGTCAGCAACAATAAAATAAAAATTGGAAAAGAATCATAAGTTGGAAAATGTGGAAGGTGGCAGCAAGCATTTTAAAAGGGCATTGTATTAGTTTGTAACTACATGCTTCAAAAATATGGTAGAAACCTATACCCCTGCTCAGAATTTTAAGATGTTTATCAAATTCATATTTCTTTCATATTCTTTAATTTCATATCCTAATTTTAGTTCTTTATATCATTATATTGTGTGTATTTACAATCTGTTTATCAAGCGCTTTAACCAAGTTTATAGATTTCTATCTTTATTAATGGACACTGAAATTGTCATATAATAAGACCATATATTAAAAAATATATATTCACAAATCTATAATAAATAACTCATATTATATTATATGCATTATAATATATTATAGTTAATCAATGCTTATCAAGATAAGTTTTTATCAATCTTTCACATTCTTGAGTTCCTCCCTATAATACAGTTTATGAGTTTCTAGCTTTAGTTTTCAGCCAGACATTTCTTCATGAGACATTTCAAATGTGCTCATGCTTATTTAGAATATTATGCCTAAAAAACTCAACTTATCAATACTGTAGGAAACAAAAACTACTTTGACAGAATGAGAATTGGGGTAGTGTGGATAAAAAGAGGGATTGACTCCAAGGAGACAGAATGAATATTTTTGGCGCTTCACAATTTTGTCATTAATTACATGATTGCATGACTCCATACATCTGTCAAATGTACAACATATGTATACTTTATATTTATGATTTTTACTGGTTATAAAGTAGACCTCTAGATACATTTCTCAATACCAACCACATACTTGTACAAATATCATCAACTCACTTATGCCAATGGAAGCTGGTAAATTCTTACCACCACACTCCCTGAAATCCTTGTAATTCTGACTATGAGTGAAACTTTTCTAATGCATCTGCAAGGCATTATACCAACCTGGGAGATGATTTTGTCAATTATCAAGAAATAAATATTAGTAAGTAAACAAACTGTTCCCATCTAATTCCCCAATAATATAATAGCAAGAGAAACCTGTAAGTTTAAACCTAATAAGACATAGTGAGTCCCCTTGTGTTTACTTAATGATGACTAATGATATATAAATTTGGTGTTTGTAGAATCTAGTATTTTCCAAACCTATGTGTTCCTTTTCCTCTTTTAGTAGAGAACCTATATGTGCTCAAAGTCTCATGATCTTTAAAAAAGCCTCCTCAGAGGCAAAAACATGAGACAGTTACTTTTTTGCTATGCATATATTCATCACAGGAGAGATGTGTCTCTTTGAGCTTGAAGTGGTGTGTCAGACCAATAATGTGAAACTTTTTGCTTTTCTGCTTGAATTAAAATATTGCTCTGGGCTCTTACCTCACTCAACAAAGCACAGGCTTTTATTTGGTATCATTTTTATTGCTGCTTTGCAAGTTCTATTTTATTCTTGAATAAGGAAGTCATGCTGTGAAGTAAAGGCTCCGTTCACTTTAAAGTACCTAAAGCCTTTGGGAAATGACTTTAAACCATGTTCTGCATCAGCTGAGTAGGGTGGAATTTATATAATTGTCAAAGTCATGGATTTCACCTTAAACTCTAAGCAAACCAAGAGAGTTCCAGAAATAACCTAACACAATTTTCTTCAAGTTTTATCATGCTTCCTTATATATACTCAATTCAGTATTTGTAAGATCAACCACAAAGAAAAAAAATGATCATTTAATTTATGGTGTAATGGAAGCATCAGAATACTTCTCAGTGGATGCACTTGTCTCCTAAGATTCTCTATCTTAAGTGATTTAAATATCTATGACTTTAGGTACTCAAAAAAGGTCTTGCATCCAGCAAGAAGGATCTGAGAGACCCCTGCTTGTGCTAGTGATTTCAAGAGTACACTCTGTGTGGAGGTTTTTGAAAAGAGAAATTCAGTATCTTTCCCATCTAATATGATTCTAACAGTTCATACAAAAGACAGATGCTTTTTTCCCATCTCCCTATTTATCTTGCCCAGTGACCCTGCAACAAAATACTGAGTGCTATCAGATAGCTTAGTAGAGAAACTTTGAAAACTACTAGAAAAGATATAACTTTTATTCTGAAAAGTAGCCAGTGACTTTTCAGTTTTAGTGGTTTTTAAAAAAGTTATATTATGTTTTATTGGTAGACTAATATTAGTTTAAAAAGTTTGTCACACTCTTCTGAATGTAACTGACTTTAAACAAGAACACTAAGTATCCATGGCTATTATGTTTATCTATGTATAACAATTGCTTCCTCGGTGGAAGTTTCTATGCTTTTAGACAGTTTACACTTTACTGATGGACAAATTTGGTTGATGACTATTCACATGCCGGATGCCTACTAGACTAGCTTCTTATTTTTCTAAGTTTTAGAATTGTATCCTCAGGAGCGCAATATGTTACACTATCTTCCAGAACCAGTGCATTATGTTACACTATCAATCACCAAGAGAAAGGTGTGAAGGGCAAAAATACACACTATTTAAGAGAGAGTATAACATTGATATTTTAAAGTTATATATAGTATGCAAATGCATGTATCAATAAATTATATCATATATACAATAAGTGATAGCTTATTAAGAAGTTCCCCTCTGAATAAATACATTTGTTTTGTTAACCAAATTGCATTTCATACTCTATCTAAAAGGCTAAAAATCTAAACAATTACTTTTTAATAGGAAAAATAAGACTCAGTAAGCAATAACAAATGGCAACACCTGTCACATTATTAAAATGTGTATGAAAACTATAAATCTAAGCAGATGAACATGATAAGAAACAGTAATAAGAATATGTATTAACTCAGTTGTACTTCCAAACAATGCTGCCTTTTTTTTTCCACTGAGGTAAACATTATATATTCAGCACTATCAGTTTTCCCTACATTCAATTGAATATCGTTGAAAAAAAATCCTTAGCAATTTAAGGCAATTAAAAATACAAAAGTTGTAGTAGAGTGGCTAAACGCTGAAAAAAGACTTCAAAAGTCTATAGTACTTAATAATTTTTACTTCAGAACATATTTTTCTTATACAAATTTGGATGTTAACGTCTATAAAGGCAACTGAAGAGAGTCTTGGCATTTATTCACGGAGATATATCTGTTTCTATTTATTCAATGCCTCTTACTTTTTTGCTTCTTTATTTCCAGGCTATGGATACATTTCTACTAATATTTTTCTGCTACCCACAAACAAAAAGACTTTTTTTTACTGGTCAGAGCTTTCTGCTCAATTTCTGTCATGAATTTATTTTCCTCCCATTCTAATAAATTTACATGCTAATAATTCTTACTTTACTCTTATCACTCTATTCATGATATTCTTACCCTCCCTGTGAGGATTCATACATTCTCTTTCTGATTATGAATACCTAGATCTTAAATTTAGTACAATAAATTTCTGTCTCTGCTAACACATGAACCTACATTCCAGATGAACTTAACATACTAAGCATGTTAATTATACGTAGGTTGAAAAATGTTACATAGGGAATTTTATTGTGAATCCATTAGGTCTGACTGACTAATGCTTTAAAGTATTATTATTCTCTAGTCAGTGGCAGGTATTCACAACCATCCAGTCCTTTACAGTAGAGACTGTCCTACTCTCCATCCTAATTTCTATATAAATAAATAAACAAAGAAGTAAATAAACTTTAAATATATATGCATTATTTAAAACTATATATAATGTATATATTTATATATTAAAAATAATATATATATAGTTATATTATATATAGTTTTAAATAATGCATACATATTTTAAAATATATATATTATTACATATATATTACATAATATATGATTATATATTGTATATAATTATACATATAATTTAATATATATTTATATTACATATTTTATATATTTATATATAGTATATATATATATTATATACACACACTATCATTGTTTTTCATCCTGTGAATATTATGACAGTAGAGGATTTCTCCCCTCAGGTGTGGTTACCTTATTTCTCTCACCACCAAAGTGCTCCTAGTCCTTCACCATCATCCACTGTGCTTTGTCCTTCCCTCACTTCTCTTGGCCCGCTTTCTTCCACTAACTTTCTCCTCCTGGATACTGCCTAGGTAGAGCTATGATTGGCTTCCAAACTTTAGTTTTAAAAATTGTCTTTGTCCTGCACTTTGTTCAAGATATTTATATAATACATATAAGTGATAACACCCAGTATTTCTCTTCAGGCTTATTTCCCTTAGCATAATCTCGTCCAGAATCATCCATATTGCCTTTTTTTTACCATTAAACTAAAGCCACACGCAGTCCTTTCTTTGACTTGTCTATTCACCTTGAGATGGGATACAATTTCCTTTAGTCATTATTTCTTTTATTTCTCGACTTCTCTGATAGCTTTTCACCTTTTCTCTATTCTCTGCTTTGCACACTTTCCTTCTATGTGATATTTTTCAAAATTGTCTCGTTTCCTTTACAAATACATTTTTAAACTCTATTGTGGAAAAAAAATATTGTCAGTTTTTTTTTCTTGTGTTGAAAAATGAGAATTGGAATGGTAGGTTTCATTTGATCATCAAAATATTGTACTATTTTTCTTACCTTCTATATCTAAGTTCAGGTTTCTTTACTGTTAGCTCGAATTTCTCATTGAATATTTCCTCCATAGTCCTCTTAACTTTGATCTTCTGTCTAGTAGCAATATTTAAAATATATGATAACTGCCTGTAATTCTGTCCCATAAGATAATGACTTATTTTCTTTCGTCCATAATGTTTGCCATTCCTGACCATTATTATCTTTCTTTAATAACCTTTCTTGACTTCTGTGATGGTTTCCAATTTTTCTTCATCTCTCCTCATCTCATTAGTTTATGGCATCTCACTACTTTGCTTTTTCAGGAAGCTCTATTGCTGTGAATAACTCCACAATTTGTATCTAAAGTACAGAACCCTGGTATTTCTTATTTTTTTATTAATATGTCTATTTCATAATGTATTTTTCCATATTTCATATCAATAATTATCCTTTATTTCCCTATCTCTATTAGCATTTAAATACTTAGCATTTAAGATCTTTTCAGTTTTCTATTCAGTGGTCCTTTTTGGATATTTACCCTCATATTTTTAGTTACCACATCATATTTTTATATAACTTCAAGTCAGAATTTAACTCATCATCCATATAATCATAGGCACCCTTTTCTTACGCAATTGATTCTATGTAATAATGGCAAATAATTCACACTGAGTGATGATTTTCTTTTGTAACAATAATCAGTAACAACCTTTATGATATGTTCTATGATAGCAAAATTGTTCTTTGATGTGTTGAGATTTTATTACATATCTATCTTTTGAAGTTTAACTACAAGCTAAACATTATCAATTTAATTGAGTGATCTATTGCGTGCCCTTCCATCATCTCACTTATTCTTATCCATAAACTCACGATACATCATCTATATTGTCTTAGGAATCAAATATTAGATTCTAAAATTAAGAATCTCAAGCCTAAAATCATGCCATTCTTAGGAAATATACTACTTACATGATACATGGAAAATAATTTCATCTCCTTGTATTTGATAACCGAAATAGATATTAGCCTACCTGCCTAATTTCTAAAAAAATTTAATAAGTGTTTAAACTTCATATTTATTTTAATGAATGACTATATATAAGCTAGTCAAGTAGAAATGTTTACAAATTCAGTTGCACATTATATATTTTAATAAGTGCTATGTATGTAATAATGCTGACACATTTCCCCCAAGATTGAACTTGCTTTGCTTGAGAATTGAGATATTTTGGAATACAGCCCTATCTCTTTTTTAAAACTTCAACACATAAATTATTTTATTTACAGTAATATTGGACAGCATGATATTACCTGATTGAAAACTTGTCTCTTTAATTTTGTAACTTTCTGGAGAGCAGGTGATATAAAGAAACAGATAAATTTCTTTCTATAATATGCTTACTGGGAAAAATTGAATTTCTGAAGAAATACCTTAAATATCCTTAGATGGAAGAAATCATTCAGTGCTATATTATCAGTGCAAAAGTATACCTTTCTCCCATAAGCAGTGATATTTTTGGCATGTGCGCATGCACACACACACACACACACACACACACACACACACACACTAGCAATTTAAAAGATCTCATCTACTTGTTGAAAAGTTATGTTTAACTCTGTTATATTTTGGATACATTTTAAAGTACAACCTTTGATTTATGGTAATAGACTGAAGACTTACTCATACTTTCTGGTACATTAACAAATCTAATTTCATGAGTCTCAAAGTAAGTTATTTTCATTCTCTATTATAAATTTTGGACAGCTCAATTTTTTACATTAATTACCAACTAATCCGAGCTTCCCCATTTATAACCAACATATAACATCATATTCTTACTCACCAATTTAAATAATTTAATATTGCAGGATTTACTCTTTAAAAGTCATGCAGTGTAGGTATCTAGGAAAATAGCATTTAGCTGTTTTACAATGGGAAACTTTTCTTCTCATGCCTTAAGAAAAAAGAGAGAATGCTATCAAATTATCCAAAAGCATGACATGTTTTCAATTCCCTAAATCTATTGTGATCTATAAGAATTTGTTATTCTGTTTACTTGAGAACACCACTAACAACTTTTCTATTTTAGCTACTATTCCTTCTGTTTAGAATGTCTGACAAGTAGTTGAAAAACCTCCCACAACAAGGTGATGAATGAAAGAGAAACTTCTTGTGGTATGAATGATTTCCATGGTACATTTTAAATATAATAGATTTGGGAAAATAGGTTCTTTGTAAGAGTTTATTTCCTAGTGCTAATGAGGTAGGAGAGAAGTATTTGAATCCATGATGCTGTACATCATCCATCAAATAATCACTTTAATTTAATACAAGTCATGGGACTCTTCAACAAAGAATTATTGCCTTGGAAATTATAATTAGTTTGTATTCAGTTACTACATAGACTTTGTGCTTAAATTCAAAGAAATCCTTCAATATTACATAGTCTGGTACAATGCTTACAAATCCAGTGATATTTTGGCATGCAGGAATAGTATCTGTACAACATATCTGATAATTATGATAAGTTTATGACTAATTTACCACTTTTTAGTTTTCCCTGCTCTGCATATGGCTCTAGATCTAATACTACTCTCTGAGGAAATTGTTATGAAGAACCCCAGTAGAAGTACCCAGGAAAAGATGCATTATTTTCATATACCAATATCCCTAGCACCAGAGAGTGCATATTAATTGATGCATAGAACCTTGCTGGTACTTGAGCTATTTCAAATGCATATGTACATCTTATAATAGGGATCCAGACATAGAATACAATGCTGGACATTGTGTGCTCAATGTCATTTTCTCTTAGATTCCTTCTTTATCAAGTACTGGTACTTCTCCAGCTATAATGACTATAATAACAAGTAATAATGATTTCAAATGGAGTACTATAAACACATGTTTTAAACAGAAATCTTTATGATGAGTTTAGCTGAGAGAATACTTTCAAAAATTAGCTTCAATGCTTCCTAACAAAATACCAAAACTTAGTGGCTAAACCACCAACCAACCTTTAGTTCAAAATCCTGTCCATCTGAAAGCAGACTAGGCTTATTTGAACAGAGCTTTTAGTGTTCTCCACTGAACTCAAGAATGAACCTTCCATCAACAGCCACACAATACCTGTGTTTCTCCTGGTTTGATTTCAATAATCTGAAGATACAACAGAAACTGATCATGTACTAATGTTCACACTAGCCTGGATTTGTTTATGGCAAATCCAAATGACAAAAGCAACAATACTAGTCATATCCTAAGCCACAGGAATTTTCCAAATCTCAATGTCATATTTGTTAGTTTTTGTCATTAACTAAAACAAGTCACATGATCAAAAGAGGGATGCATGAAAAAGAACAAGCTAAGGAGGTACACAGAAGAACAAGAAATCATTGGAGATATTGTCATAATCAAACACATAGGTAATAAAACATATGAGAATAAAGTTGGAGATTATCTTCCTTTTTAACTGTGAACTTGAACAATTTTTTCCCCTTTTAAATGGATGTGAAGCATGCCTTCTTCCCATAGGAACCATGCATTTATAAAAAACATAAAACATCCTAATTATTTAGAGAATTTTTAAGTTAGAGAAATGATGATTAATTACTATCTGGAATACACAATACAGCCCTGGAAACAAACAATAGCAAAAATGTTGTGTAGGTAGTATAGATAGGCAAAATCTGAACAGACTCTTAATAAGGGGGTAATACATCTCATATCACAAATAGTTTCTATAAATTGTATCATTTTCACCTATATTATGTTATATACATATATATTACATCACTAAGAATAAGTTTATGGAATGACAATAAATCCCTCAGCTATTTTTATAAAATTCCAAGTGAAAAAAATCTGTACATATCATTAAATTCCTAGTTTCTGAACTTCTTTGAGGATTATTTTTCATGATTAAGTTAAATTAACAAGGGCAATACTCTTTTACAGAATACTATGTCATCAGATTGCATTATGCCATAAAAGTAAATGTAATAAAGCATATTTATTAAAATCAAAGACAGCTTCCATTTTTACTTCATGTCTTATGTTTATTTGCTATTTACTTGATTTTAAATCAAGGAGATATTCTCATTAATGATTAATGCCTTCATTAGTTGGCAATAAAAATAGAGATTGCTAAGGTTCTTTTAAGTTGAAATTAAGTAACTTATAGAACACTCAGTAGAATCAATAGATATTTTCTCTATTGACAGCAATTTGCAAAGTAAAAACATAACTTCCATCATGCAATAACTTCCATCATGGAATCTGTGGAAATGTTATTGAATTGATCAATTGCTCTCTCAAGAGAAGTATTTTTATATGAGAAAATTAGACTAGTAAATAGAGTGTTACTTCTTTTCCTTCATACCACATCTTACAGAAATCACCTCAAAAGGACAAACAAATCAAACTTTATAAAACAATTATAAAATTTATTGTAAGTGTATTTCCTCTAATAATCTTCAAATTGACATCTAACAAATTAATTAACAAATACAAGTATTTGATAAGAAATCATATTTTTACTTAATCTGGAGTTGTAAGATATATCTGTCTTTAGAACAGAGAAGACTAATAAATGAGAAATGGGACACATGTATTGAAATTTTTCAGCATTACTAATTTTACTGTTTAAGAACACTTCCATTCAACAGAGGTCTGTGATCACTTAGGTTCATAATTGATAATAATCAGCAGTTCTGAATCAAATATACATGTGTTCCTAAAATATGACTAAATACCAGTGCATGACTATTATTCTGAATTCTTTTTAAATTAGCTAATAAGCTAAAATAAATTGTACAGTACATTTTCTTGATAAAGTCAAAATGAACTAAGAACTGAACATTTGAATAAAAATTTTATCTAAAGTAATGGGATGAGAAGGGGATCATAGTCTAACATAATTTTGAAGCAGAAATTATAATCTGGCATTGTAAGACGTTGCAGAACAAAAAAGAAGTGTTCCCCTCTATCTAAAAACAGAGAGCTTCCAGAAGTATAGAATGAGTTTATTGAATGTCATGTGAGAAAAAAAAAAAATCATGTATGGTCATATATAACAGATTTAAGGAAATTAGGCAGATTATATTTTTAAGAGTGTTGCTGAAAAAAAATAACAGTGACTTCTATTAGGATCAAAACAATGCAAAGATGAACGTACAAAGTATAAGATTTCATAATTGCATTCATTTGCTGGCTGATGCGTGCCCATGCTTCCTAGATTTCTGATTAGAACTACTGAGTAAGCTATCAGGATGGAAAATTTGGAGGACTTGTAGATTTGGGAAAAGAGGGGGGGGGTCTACATAAATTCATTCTGTGAATATAATCAGTTTGAGTTACCTTTGAGGAGAATATTGAGCAGGAACTATTTAAAGTTTCAACAAAGAAAGCTCACCTGTGAACATAAGGGTAAATGAAGAGGAAGACAAGGATATAATGTGAGAAGCATTAAGTAAAGAACATTTTTATAGGGTTGAAATTATTTAAAATTTATTAATAATTGATAAAATATAATAAAACTGAAATGGAACACTGCTATCAGAGTTTGATGTCCTAAATCAATGGTACCTTAGGAAGAGCAACACCATTGTTAGCAGAAGGCAGACTGAAACAGGTTGAAGAGTACCTGTGGCATTAAGGTGTAGAGGCAGTAATGCAGTTCCCCTTAAGCTACTTTCTAACAGTAGAGATCAGAGAAAGGCAAAGAGAACAGCAAAGTGTAGGAGAGAGTTGTATGGTCAGAACAAAGGGACTTAGGGAAGAGAGCCACTGACATAATTAGATGTTAATGCAAAATGTCTATTTACCAAGCATTACAATAATGCAGGATTTTGTATTGAAAAGTTGTTAGTGAAATGAAAGATGAAGAGTTTGTTCCATGCAGCAGAGTCAGAAGATGGACTCAAATATAAAAATATTTTTAGATATGATGACAAGAAAAATAAAATTTCTTCTTGGACTTTTCTTGATTCTCCATGATAAAGGAAAAGAAGATAAAGGAAATGAAGATAAGATAAGATAAAGGAAAAGAAGATAAAGGCAATGAAGAGAGCTGGAAGGTGAAAGAGAGTAGAGAACACATCAAAGGTAAATAGGAGACTAGAATAGAGTCAATAAATCAGAGAGATGTGGTTAAATTGCTGAACAGGACAGAGGGCATATAAGACTATGTAATGTTGGATGTTGTGACTATTTTGAGTTTTTTTTTTTTTAACTGTTTGCATTTTTGTCAACATCTTTGACAGTGTCTGATGCTGAGCAAACGTTTGCTTATTATTTCTGGATGCACAACTAATATCAGATTCCTGAATCCTCTGCATCACTGTGGTTTCATGGAGCTAATTATAGCAAATTAATGTACAAAGACATGATATATGATTTGAGACTCAAAGTATTTAAGGAAAGTCATGCTTTCTGCACATTCACTTATAGAACATTTAAATGGGAATATGGCCAGAACCTGCAATGAGATTGCATAAAGGAAAGTCCCCATTCTCCTTCCTCCAGCTGACTGCACTGGACAAATGAAAGAGTAATAAATTTTAACTGTATTAATTCACTGAGATCTGGTTTGATTAAACAATAATTGTTCTACCTTAACTAATATAACAGTTACTAAAGTAGTAGCTTGTCCTAATTTATAAGTTTATCCTTATTGTCAGGTTTAAACATTACATTCTATAGAAAAATAGAAAGCTTATTGTGGTTTTCTAGGTGAAGGCATCTGGTAATCGGAGGTTGATAATAGATAACTAATAAACTGAAGTTTAATTGATTGACAATTTCTATGAATTCATAAATAATTATTAAAAGAACTGAACTATGAGAGTAGAACATGGTAAAACAATGAATAATTTTACTAGTGATAGAGAAGCTTCTGTTTAACTTCATGAAAAAAAAATTCTTAGATCAATCAAGGCAATGTGTCAGGTGAATAATGTGATATTCATTCCTGTTCCTAGGAAATCAGGCTTTAAGAGGGAGAGAACAGTATCAACGTGTTGTTTTCAAGAATGAAATGATTGAACACGAAGTTGGAATATGGCATAAATGACAGAACATGGCAATTGGTATTGAGCCCAGGCAGACTTAAAAAAATAAAAAAGTGGCAGTAACCGGGCGTGGTGGCGCACCCCTGTAATCCAAGAGCTGGGATGCAAGAGGCCAGGGATGGCTTGAGTTCACAAGTTTGAGACTACTACGGGCAACATCGCAAGACTTCATCTCGAGAAAGCAGCCAGATGCGGTGATGGGCACCTGTAATCCCAGCTATCTGGGAGGCCGAGTCTGGCTATTGCTTGAGTACTCCGTGGGATTGACACTACACTAGGCACCGGAGCAAGACCTAGTTAAAAAAAAAAAAAAAAAAAAAAAAAAAAAAAAAAAAAAAAAAAAAAAAAAAAAAAAAAAAAAAAAAAACAACAACAAAAACAAAAACAGGAGTTAAAGAGCAGCAGATTGGAATTGCCGTAGAAGGGTGGTATCATGGGAAATGTGCACAGTCTTTCGAGGACATACATACGGGAGCACATATAGAACACATACACATCATGTTTTCAACACACGTAACCTGTCTGTATTTTGAATCTAATTCTATTATTTGGAGGAGGGAATTAATTATGACTAGTAGATTCAACTTTGGTTTGTATTGTGATGATCCCCCCCATCCAAGGGGTAGTAATTTAGATGACCGGTTAGTAGTAGTAGCTGGAATAAATGTATCAATAGGCAAGCTAATGAGATCTCTGGTCCTTTTGGTGATGTAGATTTTGATTAAAATGAAGTAAATACATCATTCTAACATGTGTAATATTCCTCTTTGAAAATATACAACAGCTCTTTTTTAGGGGGACTGGTTCTACATTTCAGTGGGGTAGAATGTGAGATCCTGAAATTATGACTTGAACAAAAATCTTGGCTCACATGAATATGTAACTAGTAGGTCTATTTTGTTTGAGTAAAACAATACAACTTTAAGAGGTAGGCAGGGCAGAGAGAGAAACAAAGGGACAAAAATGTTTAAATGGGATATTGGGAGAATGGGTGACTATATTGTTAGATATTCTAGAAGTGTTTAAGAATTGTGAAGTGAAAAATATAAAAGTGTAACTAAAAATAAGAACAAGAGTATCTAATAACATCTAATACTTGTTTTCCTTTCAATGCTATCCTTCTCTTCTGACTCTAAGAGTGTCGATAAAAGTATGTTAATTAACATCTGGGTTTGTGTGTAAGTTTAAAGTTCAACAGAATTTTAGAAAGGGACAGAGTTTCCACTTTCAAGCAATAAAAACTGTGTTGCAAAGAAAAAAGTCACAGGAAAAGCAAAGGAAATGGGAGTCTTCAGGTTCTGCAAAAACCCTGATGAAGAATTTGGATTTGAATGGATTGTAGAACTTGGATTCAAGCCAATAGAAAATTCCTACAGGGAGCAAAATGGCCTTCCCTGGATTTTGATTTACAATGTAGAATCACCTGTGCCACCCTGCAGTGCTGAAGGAACCAATCAGCACTGACTTCCATTGTAGGTTACCAATTAATACCCAGGGCACTTTAAAATCTGTTGCTATTGTTATCCTCACTTTGATGAAAAAGGAATTTGAAACGTAGAAAGACTTAGTAATTTGCTAACTTTTAGAAAAATGATAATTGACAAAGTCAGATTTTGTTAAAAGAAGATCTCGCTAACTCCAAATTCTATTAGCTTAAAAATTATATTAAACAGTTTCAGGCAATATTCGTAAACACAAGTATGAAGTTTAAGGAGTTTTAACTTCAATTAAGCTAGATAAGATGATACTATATCATATATATATATAAGTTTTTATACATTGAGACTCACAAGCAAAGACTCTCTTAATGCTTATTATATACCTCTGTTGATGTATGTTCACTTTCTAGGCTTGCAAGGATTTGCATACTTCTTAGGCACTTTTTTTGAGCTAATACTGCAAAACATTACCGATTCAGTGAAAATATGACTCGCTACCATTAAAATCCCTTTTGTCATAGTTTCAAGTAGGTTATTTTGTATAGAAATGTTTGTGACTTCTATTTATTTCATTTTAAAGATTTATGATATGTGATTTCCACTGGACTCCCACAGGGCTAATGCCTTCGGAGTGGAAAAACAGATTTTCCATAAGTACAACCATTTTGAAGATAAAGAAATGTACACAAAGGATACCGGATCTCCATTATCATACACAGACTCTGATTCTTGGAAACAAAGCATGTTATGTGGAAAGGACTAAATGGAGATGAGTCAGCAGTTCCAAGGGTTTTTTTTTTTTTTTTTTTTTTTTGGTAAATATACTGTTTAAAATGATGTGAAACCCCACATCAAATTACTTTCTATCTCTGAAGCATTGTTTCCTCATCTGTAAATTGAGAGTATATTTCTCCTTTATAGACTAGGGAGCTGTTTTGAGGATCAGCAGAAAAACAAATAAAAATTTACCTAAAAATTGCTCTTCAAATACAAGATAGTTTGGCACACAGCAGGCATTCAATAAATATGTGCTGACTGAATGAAGATTTTATTAACACTCTTGCATCCAGGACTAAAGTGTTTTAATTCATTGCAGACACAGAGAACTGGTATTTGAAGGTAGTGGGCCTCTCATTTATATTTGACAGATAATCAGATAGCACTGCCCAGTTTAATTATATATCTTTGTGGGGAGCTAAATTTATTATAGAAGATGAAGGACAACTTGCAAATTACTCTAGTAGTGTGAACTAATGATAAGAATGAAAATCTGAATTCAATTAAATGGAAAATTAAAAAGTCAAGTGAGGGTTTTATCACTGAAATGCTAACCCTTCATGCCACTACTTTTGATAAATATCTGTAACTATTAAGTATATATAAATAAGTTAAAAAGATTCTATAGATTTCATGAAAATAGAAAAAACTCTGAAAACCAAATGTGAATTAAAAACACAAACAGTAAAAATCATTTGCTAAAGCAATAATCATGACACCATTTTCTATTTTACACAGTTATCATATTAATTATATACATGCATGCATAATGGCAATAAGAGAACAAGTGGTCTAATCAGCAGCTGAATTTTCTATTGTAGTGCTCACCCCACCTACTTGCTATTTTCTATCATTTCCTTAGATTAATGTGTTTTTCTTGAGTGATAGTCTCAACCAGACCTCTCATGACTAGGGTACTCAATTACTAACGAGAAATGTGGTGTTCTCAAGTCCCAAAACCCTAAATATGTAGAATTCTGACCCTATCCTGGCTATTAATGGCAATTTGCTCTTCTTTCTTCCAGTACTATTTATCTCAATCATTAAGGAAGAATAAGTACATTGAATTCCTGAGATTCCCCTGAGCTGAAGTCACTAGCTAATGCTTCCCATGCTTACACCGGGAATGAATTCTATCTCATCAGGTGCCAAAGAGATAATTGACAGTTGTTCCCATTTCTACAAATAATGACTTTGGGACTCCTGGGAATAATGTTCTCTATACATTTTCATTAAAGTAAGGAGAATGGAAGCTGCATGAATAGTTATTTTTAAATAACTTGTTATAGGTGATAAAGGATAACACTGAAATCTGCAGTAGAAGTTACTAATTTTGAATGACAGACTATAGACAAACTTTATGAATGAAGAGAAACATCCTGGCATGTAAAATATGGGGCTGGGGAGGCTGGGTAAATGTATATAATTGAGGAGATAGAGCCTAAGCATCAGGAACTATTCAGCATAGGAAAGAAATGCAGAGGTCCAGCATATATGGGGAAGGGTTTGAAGTAAAGTGGTGGGTAGTGAGACCGAACAGTAAGCTGAGCATGGAAAGGCCACCCATTTTTGGAAGAATAGTTAGAACAAACATGTGCAGAAGAAAGTTGGAACTGAAACAAACAAACAAAAAAGTTTTGGCTATTGTTGCTCCACAAAAGTTTTGGCTATTGTGGACTTTAAACCAAGCCTTGCATTAAATGCTGTCTTCCAGTGAGAGAAAAACAGAAGAGGAGAGTTGACTTAAATACACACACACGCACACACACACACACACACACACCTTTTTGACACTTTGCAAGAATATTTGTCTATTTTCTAAATCAAATAAACTTTTTAATTTGAGATTATAGATTCACACAGAATTTTAAGGAATAATATCATGAGATCCCATGCATACATTACTTAGCTGACCCCCACAACATTTTGTCAACTAGGAAAAAAAAAAAAAGTAAAAATATGGGATATATCTATTGCAGGAAATCACTTATTTATATCCATAAAAAATTATATATTTTATATTGCACCAGCTTTGCGCTTCACTTTGACACACTTATATATTCTCCATTTCTGTAATTCTAGCATTTCAAGAGTATTCTATAAATGGAAATATATATAAATTAGAAAATCTTGGAATTCTATAATAAAGTGTGATATGTGTACTATACATCTCTAAATTCATATGCTGTGCCAATTTTATATTGTATTTTACAAAATTATTTGTCCATACATGTTTGAGGAGAAAAGCCACCCATCCCCTTACCTTAAATAATTTGAGAAATACTGTTGTGGTTTTTGGTGGCAGCGTGTGACAAATGAGGATATGCAGAAGTGACAAGACAAAATAGGCCAGAGATGTGTGCCCAGGAGTCAGGTTGGGTTCCCAAATATTCATTAGCCATAGGGAGTGAGCAAGAGTGTCTGTACCTCCCACTGCCTTCCTTAACTTGTCATCCTCCTCCACTGCTGCTGCTCGAGGTTCTCCCTGGAGGCTGTGTTCAATGATAAAGTTGCCTGAGGTAACTCAGTGAAAGTGACAACCCTAATAGCAACACTTCAACAATTCTCCCAACACAAGCTATCACAATGTTCTTCATTTAATTGAATTATTCATTCAAATCTTTTTATTCTCCCCTTACACCAAAATGTCAGTTTCTCTCGTCTTTTAGATATCTCTAATACACTCTTGCCATGCTCTATCTTGACACTACTTTCAAAAATAATCATGTACCCTAAAGTTAGATTCATTCATCTAGCTAGTTAAAAATTTCATGTTGGTCTCTGATCAGAGTCTCACTGAAAATAAGAGATCAAAGATAAATGATAATGTATAATGACCCTCCTCTTTAAAAATACTTATGAATATATATACTTTAAATTTAAATGTATTTGATATACTTCTTACTCACACACAATGTATATGTGAGTGCATATAATTTTGTTTTGGCATTAATGAATGAAGTTTATAATAATAAGCTAGTATACAAATCACCTTTAAATCAAGAAAGTTAATCTCCCACAACATTATATAGAAAGAAATCTCTGAGAATAGTCATTATGCCCAGGCAAGATGGGAAGTTTTTTTTTTTTTTTTTCAACAGGAAAATATAATCTAAGACAGTTTTAGGCATTAGTATAGATGCTATTTTATCCCTGGGAAAACCAGAAGGGAATTCTGCTGTCCTGAAATAGCAATTGCTAATACCAGACTTGTCTGTTGCTTTTGCAGTCATTTTCTACCATTAGAAGAACATAAGAAATAAAATCATATGGGCTATAACTATAAAATGAAAAGCATGGGGTAACCGTAACACGAAGAGGTAGAATCATCATTCTAAGAAATCAGTGCAGTCCATGATAAGATGTAGAGATCAGTCAACTAGATCAGTCAACCAGGAACTAAAAGGCAAGGTTGGGACCAAAGGCTGGTATGAGGCAATCTGGGAGGGAGCATGAGTGAGGATAAATAGGGTCCACATTGGACAAGAAAGAGACTCTTTGGGAATGGAAACAAACAGGGATATAAGAAACTACAGATGCAGTCACCTGGGATAAGCCATTCTGGGGCTTAGTCATTGCAGCTCCAACCATAATGATCTTCCAGACAGAGGTTGCTGGCCTCTGACGGTCATGAGAAGACCTTTCCAGCAGTTGTCCTTGGCAGAGAGAAGTTTTTTTGCTTTGCTATTACTGCAGACTACAGGAAGGAACAGGCACCAAACTGGGAGCATTGTTGAGTTGTATGAATGTGGGCTGTTTGATGGTTCTTCCATTGCTGCTATTGTTCTTAATCATATATGTCTGACACTGTTTTTGTTTCAGGAGTATCTTGGGAGCTCAAATGAACATCTTCTGTTTTGATTGGACATTGGTTTACCAGTCTACTGCCCCTGGCAGCCATCTGCTTCAGGTTTTCAGTGGTGGGAAGATACCATTTTGGGAGTGTGGTCATTGTTCAGGATACTTGCTCCAGGTCTTCATGGAGGGTTAGGGTTCTGGCCATTAATTTTTAGGACTCAAAAACACTGGACAATAACTGGGTTATTATGAAAATATGTATACACATAATTAAAAAGTGTGCTTTCCTGATCTTATGTTAAATAAAAAAAAAGTTGAGAAAAATCCCAAGAAGTCAATAATCACAAACATTGTAACTTAATATTGCTCAGATGTCTTTAAAGAGATTGTTCATTTGACCTGAATGAAGAGTTGAGTGGAGATTTGCATGTCATTGTTTTAGCTTAGTCAGAAAAATGCTTCTGATTCTTTATCAATACTGCTAAAAACACTGATTTGCAAACAATTGGGGAGTGCATGTGACCAAAAAAGCTTTGTTAGTTGAATCATCCATATGGTTTTATTGCTATGTTTAGAATTCAGCAAGATATTCAGGTTGAAGTCTAATCGATTTAACGTGCCATGGTATTCTTTGTCCTTCTGTCAAAGGTGAGGCTACCTACCACAAACACAAAACCTGCCTCTTTTCTATGATAACTTCACATTTTAATTTTGAGGTAACCTTAGATATTATGAACATCATTTTCACTTGTCTACAGTTCTTTGTCTGCTAAAATGATAATGTTAAATCACTCTCAAATCTGGTATATATACACAACATTGGAAAGTTCATGTAGTTCATGTAATCTCTTCTAGAGTAATGATTAGTCAAAAGAAATCATGATTCATCAGTATCATCCACAATCCTAAATGCAGTCTTAAAAAGAGAATAAATTATTCATGTAATCAAGACATTGCCTATATCAGTGGGTATCAAAGTACTAATTGATGGGTCTCAGCTCAGATGTCCTGAAGCAGAAACTATTGGGGTGGAACTCAAATGTCTATGTTTTAATAAGTCCTCCAGGTGATTTGACTCACACTACAATTTGAAAGCAATTGCTCTAAGTAAACAATCTTCTAATTAAACATTGCCATAAAAGAACGCCTTCTGGTCATATTCTGAGTATTTCTTACACTTCTGAAAATAAAGATAAAACTTCTACTTGAAGTTCAATCAATTGCTTTAAGACTTTCATCCTGAAAATTTACTAAATTTCCACATTTAGTAAAAGTAGTATCTATTCCTCATTTTTAATAACACTATATTCTTAGTACAGAAAATAATATAGCATCTTGGTTTGGTAATATTAATGGAGATTTTATGATATTATGTATAAATGTCACAAATCATAATTTTTTGTGATGGGGTTCTCCTTTTACCTGCAAAGCTTCAGAAACAATATGGTAATAAATATCCCAGGTTCCCACCTCCACAGAAAACACTTCAGTTGAATTTCATTACAGGATGTATACCTAACTAAAAGTTGGTTATTCAAATGTTTGATACTTTTTAGATTAATTAAGAGTTGTGAGAATACATGTAATTGTGTGAGCACAGAGCTGGAAAAAAAGAAAAATATGAGCATTTCTACACTGCTGAATGGTAAAGAAAAAAAAAACATTTAGAGTCTTTTTTCTCACAACTAGTTTCAAAATATCAGGGTAAATATCATTTACTGTGTGGGGGTGGGAGAGTGTCAAGTGTCAAAATGGGATCTCACATTTCTCTTTTGTCAAGTCCAAACGTGACTCAACCATTTTAAGAACAAATAGTCATCAAATTGTGCCAAGTCATGTGTGCAAAGTTATAGTTTGATTGCATGATAAGAAAACTATAAAATCTAAGACAAGTACTGGAGTAAAATCAAGATTTAACTAGTGTCTACTCTTCTTCATACTGAGCTTATTTTCACATGTTTTTATATGTGTTTTCAGCATAGACACTCAAAGTACTTCCTTATTTCTGCTAGTTCCATGCTCACATTGCTAAATCTCTGGCAAAAAAAAAAAAAAAGACTATAATTTGCACAATCTTATTTCTTCATAATGACTAAATCCAAAAGATAAGCAATATCTACTTGCCTGACTTCCTTCCTTCCTTCCTTCCTTCCTTCCTTCCTTCCTTCCTTCCTTCCTTCCTTCCTTCCTTCCTTCCTTCCTTCCTTCTTTCCTTCCTTCCTTTGTTCCTTCCTTCCTTCACTCCTTCCTCCTTTCCTCACTCCCTCTTTCCCTCCCTTCTTTTTTCATTTTTACCATCTTCCTTCCTCCCCCTTCTCCTTTCTCCCACCTTCTCCCTCCCTCTTATTTAACCCAATAAAAATAAATATTCATAATAAAATGTCACCATATATAAATTGCAGTAGATATGCTTATTTAATCCAGTGAAAAACTATTATGGACATCATGAGATGATAATAGTAATGCTATTCTTGATACTGCACCATAGTATTTTATGACAATCTAATTTGCTTGGAGAAAAATGTGTTACAAATAAAGTCTTAGAGTTTTCAAGGAACAGAAGAAAACTAGTAGAAGAAATTATACATACAAATAAAACCTGTGCATCAATCTTCATGCTCACCCCTGTAGATTTGAGAGCACTAATTAAAATGCATGCCCTAGCCACCTCTATATTTTCCATCAGTTCACACATGGTTGAAAACAAACAAACAAAAAAATCTACCCAGAATTTTGCTTTGAGATGCATTTTAATATAGCTATTACCTCACATGATACTTTCACCTCCATGTATATCACATAGACACCTAAAGTTGTATTCATAATAGAGTTCAATATGGCTCAAATCTTTGTTTTTCTGACTATTTCATTAGATAGTAATATTATTTACCAATATTATTATGATAAAATTTTATCTCCATAATCTAGTCACATTTTTTTTTTTTACACCAGTGATTAACTTCAGCTTCTTATCTTAATTTCCAACTGGACATATAACATTCATTCCCTTAATATTTCAATTCACTTTATACATAAATCTCAGAAATATCTTTATAATCAGTCACTTTTTTATTATTTCACACATATTTTAAAGTCATTAATGGTTCCCACTAACAAGATATAATTCAAATTTTAAAAGTTGGACACAGATACATGACCCTTGTCTTTCTTCCCTCACATTTACAAAGGAGCTGTAACAGCACTAAAAATGTGTTTAGGATTTAAATTTTGGCACATAGTATAAATTTAATTATGACTAATTTATGTATATACATACTTTAATAAAGTCAGCTTCCTTTCAACCAAACTATATCATTCACACGGGTTTAAATTTTCAAGACAATCATATGGAGTAGATATAGGTTCTCATTTCACTTAATTTAAATTATATTACAATATGTGGAAAATTACTTATACTTCTAAGTTTTATATTTCTTCATTGTAAAAGTGTCATAATGATAGCATCTTATAATAGCATCTACAGCTAGTTACAGTGGAATGAGGTTTAAAGAAGATATCATACGTAAGACAGTTGGGGAAGCTTTTCACGTATATTTTGAACTGAAAAGATGTAATGTGTTATGTAAATTGCTTCCTTAGAGCATGTATTATTTTTATCGACTCAATACTTCAGATTCTATATTCTATCTTTACACGATTCACCAAATATATGACAGACCCTGTTAAAAGAATGCTCTGGTATTTTTCTAAATAACTGCTTTTTTCCCATCTCTCTGTTTGGAGCACAATGGGATTTTCCTCTGACTTTTACTGTATGTGGTAAGGTTCATTGAAGTAAAATAGAAAACTGACAGTAACCCAGAAGATTGATAACCCCAGAATTTCAAACTCAGATCTTTCCATAATAGCCTTAAGCAACTCTGTAATTACTGGTCAGGTTTCCCTATTACAGTATTTTTTTTATCCTGCGGAGACTTCTGCTTAGGTTTTGCTCTTATTATTTATGATTCTCTGTATCTGTCAATCTGAATCTTCAATTTTTGGATCGGTAATAATATTTGAATGTTTTCTCTCAAAATGTATATATAAAACCTAATGTTCAAGATTATGGGAAGTCAATGTGATTTTAGGGGAATCTGGGAATTTGTGATTATGCCATGAGGTTGGAGAGCTAATGAATTGATTTAGTATTGTCAATCTTAACAATCTGGGTGACAATTAAAATGTCCAAATATGTTTATTTGGAATCAAATAATTACAAGTCTTGATACAGAGGTTCATGAAGAAAACTTAATTGCCTAGAGATGGACAAAGTCAGCATTTTTTTTTTTTTTTGAGAGGAAGTAGATGAGGTAAATGACTTTTTAAAAAAAGAACAGTTTACTATGAACAGGCACATACATACACAATCCTGGATATTTTTAACTTGACTGTATATTAACCATCAGGTTATATAACTAGACTGTTAAAGTCCATGTGATAAAGACCATAAGAGACAATACCTTAATCTAACAAAATAGATTTATCTACTGCTGCATCAAAGTAGACTAATGAGTAAATCCATGAGACATTTGTGTCAGGGGGGATGGATTTCTGATAAATTTTAGGGTTTTATTTTATTGATTCCAAGGAAGATCATCTCAGAATTAATAGTAGCTTAAGCTCTAAAATAAGGTAAAGAGGAATAGACTGGAGCTCAAGACTGGTTGTTATCATAAAATGATGCATGCTAGCATTCGAGTATTATACTGACCTGGCTTTTCAAGGTGAGTGTAGCAAAGCAGATTGCAATAGTCTCTCAAAGAAGGGACATCTTCCAGACATTCTATAGCAGCAATGAGAGAAAGTATTATTCCCTGTTAATTTGGCAGTTGGCTTCACAATGTCTGTTATCACTACCTAATTAATTGTAGGGCTGATATCACTGTCTCTACTCTGA
>PVHY01001745.1:95651-127333 GCA_004024945.1 Uropsilus gracilis
TTTTTTTTTTTTTTTTTTTTTTTTTTTTTTTTTTTTTTTTTTTTTTTTTTTTTTTTTTAGATCTCACAACTTATTCATTATTTGTGGGAAAATGTTTTGAGTTAAACAGGCTCCATCTTGCCTCTAACTGCCATGGTGAGACTCCTAGGTGAAAATTAAAAAAAGTTTGGTTCAGCAATTAGATGACTGAAACAAGAGACCATCTGCTGATAGTGACAACAGATCCTGTAGGTCTCTGTCTGAAGACATGTCAGCAAATAATGCACAAAAAGACTTAAGAATCAATCCAAGATAGTTCCAAACAAATAGCTTAAGCTAAGTTCACCTCTTTTCTTGCTCCCAGAAAATTCTGTGCTCAGTACACCTTGGGGTGTCTCTTAGACAGGGATCCAGATTATTATTCCTACTCTGAATTAAATGTCTTTATTTTATGATGATCTGATAATTTACTATTTGAAAGAAAGATTCTGAAGCTAGAAGAGTCTAGAAGTGAATTCACTTCTTTAACTTAGAGACTAGTGAACACTGAACAAATCCACATAACTTCTGGTGTTTAAAGTTCTTTATGTAAAGGTGGATAAGTCCATCTTTCTTCATATTTGAAACAAATTTAATATAATATTTGGCACTTAATAACTGCTGTACTTACCATATGCAAGCATAGGCAGTTTCCTCATACTCACAAATATTTGTACCACAGACAATGTTTGCATTATTGATAGAATTACAATGCGATGACCGCAAAATGTGAAAGGCAAAGACACTACCACAATGGACAGTCCTTTACTTTTCAATCTGTTTATCTTTTCACTATGCAAAAGAGGATTCTCACTACCAGAACCTGTTATATACACCAATGTAGATAAAAAAGTTCACTAAAAATAATATGTTCTTTGTATAATAAGAATTCATGTGAGGTTAGAACTTTCCATAAATACAAAACTATGATTGAAGTGCAGAGTCTGTGGATAGGCATGAGTTTTGTTGTTTCAAAGAGGAATCTGAGGATCTATGCAATTTTATAAATCTTTGACTTTCATGGTCACACAGAGAACATCAATATTTGACATACAGAAGCAGTGGTAAAGTTTAGTATATACTGAAATAAAAATTTTGCCAAAAAATTATCAGGTAAAAATGAATTCAATGTTTGGGATGAATTAGAACTTTAAAAAAAAAAAATTGGAGTTACAAAATATGGAGTAAATGAAAGACTGTGTTTTTACCTAGAGCTGATATAATAAGAAATTAAGATAAAAACTACTAGTTGCATATAGGTGGACTAAACCATACATATTTAAAAGCATAAATGAGATTATTTGTATTATGTACTTTTTCTAAGATTGAATATAAAATACAGAATAATAAAATTAAAGAAAACTGAATAATAGGGGAAATGTGTATTTGAAACATTAAAGAAAATCAGAATATTGAAAAACAAAAATTGCACTGAAGAGAATAATGTGAGAGCATGACAATTCTCTTAATATTAAAGATTTTTAATAAATATATACAACTCTGAAGAGTGATGACTATATGTATCACATTATTGGTGAATCTGTAGAATGTAATATAAAATAAGAGACATGCGTTATTTTTTTCTTTTCCTAAATCAGTTCCAATTGCTGTTTCATGTGGATCAGATATTTCTTAAAACAGGTATTGGGGCCATAAGTAGCTTTGTAAGTCTCCCTTTCGTTTTGTTCATCCTTTGATTGTGTTTGTACTTTTGAAACCGGTGAATCTTCTTGGATTCACTCATAAGAATGGGGAAAAATTCTGCCCTAATATCAATTCATGAAACCATTGGAATGTATTTCATCAGTTCAAGAAACTTGAAGAAAAGACATCTGAAATATCTTTGCTTTTGAAAATGTGCAACACTTTTAAGAAAGCACAAAGGGAATTTACTTGCTAAATTTGCCACTTCTTTTCAGGAATCCTTCATTTTAAAAATTCCTGGCAATAAATTTTCACTGTTCTCATTTCTAGGATTTTTTTCCTAAAAAAGAAAGATTTTTTAGATTGCTCTGTTTCTAAAAACATAGCAAAAAATGTTAACAGGCAGCAATTTTCTGATCTTGTCTTAAGAACAGATGACTTATCCTTCAAATGACTCCTGTGATTATGGAAAATAAATGAGCATTATGCACCAGGATTTCAAATACTCCATTTTCCTGTCATTGCTGTGTGCTAAGCTTAACATTTCTAATTATATACATCTATGACTTTTATTCAAGTTTCTGATCCTTTAGTGAAGGAACTGAACTTTGCCAATCTCAGCTAACAACAAAAACTAAATAAATAAATTTCCCTACACTAATTCTAAATTAGATTGAGAATCTACTGAAAAATAAGATTCCGTTCATTCAGACTACCACTAAATGAAGTAAATATTTCCATGAGGACTAAGGTTTTGCTTTTTTTCAATCTAATTAAGTTTCCTTTATACATGTATTCCTAGGACTCAAATTCTTCTATTTTTTTTTCTACTCAATCCTCTTTGTTTAAATGTTAAAGCTAATCTAAGTCAATCTGAAACAAACAACTTTTAGTATTTGCCCCTGGTAGATAATTACAATTATTTGAAGCAGATGAAATTTAATACACCCCTATGACCTTGAAAAATCAATTTATAATGAAAACAGTTCTCAGCCCAAATCCCAATACATATATAGATATTAAATAAATATATAATTAGAGGCAGAACATTTCATAAAACATGAAACAGTTTAATGAAACATGAAAGCAGTTTAATCTTTATGATGTTTTATCTTTCTAAGTACAGCTTTCCTGAATTGTAAAATGTATGTCTGGCAATCTTCCAGATTGTGTGACTTTGATTATTGGCAATTGACAAATTAAAATTCTCCAATTTCTAGATATTGACATTTTTATTGATAATATTTGAGCTGTTTCTCTTTGTCTTACTGATTTTTATGCTTCTTGATGAAAGGTTGGAATTTGTCTATAAAATATTATATTGCTAATATATCAACTATCATCAAATTCATCAGAGTGTGTCAATTTCTAATGTTTATTGGGCAGGTTGAAGATAGACTAATTTTACCAGGTCTGAAATGAGGCAAATAAAATATTGTCCTGTTGATGTCCTTTAAATTACAGGTTTTAGAGTATGTATTTGACTTATTTTTTCTGTGATAGAATCCTCCTCTGTAGTAAAGCAACAGAAGAAATTATTCTATATTATTTTGGGGCTTATATGTTGTTTTATATTCAGGGGCTCATGATATATGACTCTTAGATATAACTATAGTAGATTTTATAGACAGCCTCTTGAGCAATTTTTTACAGCAAAATATAAGTTATATGAGGACAAAAAAGGGATCTATCATCTAATATTTGTTTATAAAATATTCAAAAGTTCACTGGATTTACTAGAGGTGGGGAGTTTAAAGGAGAAACTAAGAAATTCCCACAGAAGGAGTAGTGAACTAGCAATTATGTCTGCATATTAGCTAAATCTAAAATCAGTATGACGGTGAAGATAAAACTGAAATCTAAGAACAGTCACTGAAAAAGAGAAGAATCATTTAAACAAAAAGGCCTAAGTCATAATGTCCAAGTCAGCCTCAGTTACAATAGCAATGCCTAAGTAATTAGAAAATTATCAAACTTGAAGATTGGTGAATATAGCAGGAAAATAAGGATCTCCATGCATGAAAATTCAGTCAGATATGCAGTTTCTTTTTTTTTTTTTAACTTAGTGCTTTTGCTCTCACCTGAAACTTTTTTCAAATGTTCGCTAAGAGATTGCAAACTAGAATTAACAGCAATGTGCAATATTGCTGTTTCTTGCTAATGGTATTTTCCCAAGCTCTCTCTTTAAACGTTTGCTGTAACTGCACTGGATAAATGACCTTTTTTTCATATTTAGCCTATAGTCCAGTCAACCTCAATCACCTTAATTATTCACATCAACCAAGAATTTCAGTAGCAATCTAAGAAGAGTCATGGAATTTGACAGAAATGATGAAATTATTTAAATCTCATAAGTAGTCGGAAGATATTGAAGTGAAAGAATTGTTTTCATTGCTTATTTGCAGTTAAAAGACCACCAAAAATAATTTCATTTTTGCAAAGATTAAATTTGACATTGTGATCTGTTTGTTGTTACTATTTTATAGACAATTTAATATAATTTTAGTGAATGGATTAACCACTGTGTGCATACTGTATTAATTCCCAAAGTACAATGATGAATAACATGCAATCCTAGATTTGAAAGATTTATTTCAGCTACCGAGCATAGTGCAGTCTCCAAATTCCTGGTAGTGGAAGAGGTAGTATACACATTTGAAAGATATGCCCTTTTCAAAACAAATCATATAACACATTCTATGTAGTTTGATTTTTAGTTTTTGATTGTAAACAGCAAATCAGTGGGTGAGACTTATAGGAAATAGGAATCCATTGTTACTTAGATGTTGCAGGAGCCTGTGGATATTCTTTTATGATTACTTAATTTCATAAAAGCATTCATAATCAGGTTGAAGATAGGGTAGAGTTGTGAACAAGAGACACAGGTATTAAAGAGTCATCTAGGAAAAGATGGGCCAGTGAGTACATATGAGTGCTATATAATGATTGTAGGGCAGCATTAAGTCAGCTTAAAGTTGATGATCAGGAATTTATAGTGGGGAGAATTATATTGCTACATGCTTTTCCATGGACATATTAAACTGCACAGGTGCGAGATTGGGATAGGAAAAGAGTTAGACTTACATGAGTGATATAAAGAAAACAAACAAACATAAGAAAAATACAAAACTGCCAACAGAATGGAAGTATAGAGCAAAAGAAGTGGAGGGGGTAAAATCAGGGAGGGAAGGGCACAAGAGATTAAGATGGTTCAGTGATGGGAGAACCCCAGGGTAGAAAACAATGTAATATATATATATACATATATATATGTACACATATATGAATAATATATATATATGAATGTATAGATATATATGAATGTGTATATTTATACATTTTATATATATGCATGTATATATACATATATGTGTGTGTGTGTGTGTGTGTGCAAAAGTTTAATTGGCAAAAACAAAAAAGGGTTGTAGTTGTGTCAAGTGAGTGAGAAAAATAAAGGAAAAGGCAGGGAAAATGAGGTGTAAGTGAGATAGTGTTGTAATAACTGATTTTAGGATTTCACTTAAATCCTTGGCTAAAGACAGTAAAAAGACTGAATGACAAAAAAAAATTGACACATGTTAATGATTTCTGAGTATAGGAAATTCACAAGGAGCAAAGGAAGTGGTGATCAGAAAGTGCTTCATAGAGCAGAGATGGAGGGCTGAATTTTTGAGAAAGTTAAAGATACAACATTGAGTGCAGATATATGATAAAGAAGGAAGAAAGTTTGGTAAATTAGGATTGTGGAGGAGTCATCTGGGATATCAAATTTATTCTTTTTAGGGAGGAAAATAAGAATAACATGAAAACCAAAAGAAGGCACAAGGAACCATCTGTCATCTATGGAAGCCATGATATGTTTTAATTATTTAACTTGCTTAAAAGCAAGATAGACCATTTTAGATAGTGTTACTATAATAATTAAAATTGTAAAAGAATATATCAATAACAGCTTCATGCATGCTTATATTTTCAAAATGTGTAATTTCATTCACACTATATTTTCTCAAGCATCTTTGCTATATTTTTGAATACACCTTCCTGAACCTTCAGTCTTTAAAGTTGAAATGGTTTCCAGATCATTTAACAGTTTGTTATGAATCTTTCTGCTTTTCTAACCCATTTAGTTAAAAACTGATGCTGTTTATCCATTTTAGTTCTCAGGTGCTTGGTTTCTTACTTCCCACAGATGCTTTTTGCTTGCATCATCTCTCTCATGCAGTCAGCAAGAGAGCAAGGGTAAAATTGAGAGCACACCAATTTCACATTTAACCCTTTTTTCCTCGAGTTCTGGCATATTTCCAGTCACCTACTCCTTTACTGCGAGTCACAGTAAAATAATCTCACTCTAAAAAACAAAACAAAACAAAACAACAAACAAATTTATCAGTTTAATTTAGAACACTAAGATTAGAAATAAACAACATATAACTAAAAAAAGAAGCCAACTCAAAGAAGCAACTGAAGCATTCAAGAGTAAGTAGGAAACACCTCTTATCCCACAGTACTCCATATCATTCCAAAAAGAGATCAGGATTTAGATTTCAGTTTTCCATTGGGAGATGTTTTCCCATTTACAATATCCATATATCATATGATATATAGTTGACAAGTTGTCCAATAACCCATAACTATTTTCTGCCAAGAATTCCATGCAAGGAAGTCTAACACAATCAGTGTTCAAGATTCCATATACTGTAAGATTGATGAGCTTTTTTGGAGAGCTTCCTAAAACTACAGGGTTGAGATATTTAATATATGCGAGCAATTTCTATTCCTGGCAAGTTCTCCAATTACCTGATTTGATCATTCTGCATTCTAAAACACATAGCAAACCACCAAGAGTAATTCATAATAAATTCCTTATCTCAAATCAATAAAATATATTTTTAAATATTCTGCTCTCATTTTTTTAATTTTGCATTAGATTAAAGCTGTATAGTTTTATATTTGTCTATCTACCGACTAATGCCACTTTTTCATGACTATTGCCACAAAATATTCCCATGTTCTTTGTTTTCGCATTGTGTCAAAAAAGTTCTTATCCTCTTTTTTATCCTCCTTTCTTTTTCAGTTTTGTTATGTCAAAACTTAAACCCTCTAAGTGATTTTATATCTCTGTACTTAGAGAAATTTATTCAGACAATAACACCTTGGCTTAGTTTTTTTTTTTTTTTAAATTCCCCTTTTCTCAGAAAATCACCTGAAATTATAATATTAACTTCAAATTTTTATGTTTAAGTTTAACAGAGCTTATGACTGTAAACAGAACAATGACAATTTCATTGCCAAATTTGGCTGCAATGTCAAAGAGAGCAAACTATCCTCTAACTGCTTGGTTTTGATAGAGATGATTCTTCCATACTTTTTGAAATAAATACTTTTACAAACTATTTTCTTGTTGTTGAGGCATCTGATAGAGATGATTCTTCAGTATTTTTTAAAATACATTCTTTTCACAAACTATTTTTTATTAAGTCAAAGTTGGTATACAAGAACATATGCAATCACAACACAATTTTAGATATACATGATTACACCATACCTACCCCAAAGTACCCATAATTTCCCAACATGATGCTTTGGAAACTTTCCCAATTTTTCTGCATCATCCACCTTCCCCTTAGGGCATATTTTAGTTCAGTTTTCTGTTCCATTGTTTTGTTTCTTCTTATTCCACATCTGAGTGAAATTATCTAGCATCTATCTTCTTTTCTATGACTTCATTTAGAATAATTCCTTCCAGTTCCACATACGTTGTCACAGTGGCAAGAGTTCATCTTATTTTCTTAACTGAGCCTTATTCCAATGTGTATACATACCTCCTATTCCTAATCCACTGATCTGATCTTGGGCACTCAGCTGTTTCTATAACTTGGCTATTGTAAATAATGTTGCAGTAAACATTGGAATCCACATACTCATTTTAACACCTATGTCCTAAGAGTGCAATTACCAATCATAGAGTAGGTATATCCTGAATATTTTGAAACCCCCCCCCCATACCACTTTTCTTTAAGTCTGAATCAGTGGACCATTTCTATCAACATTGTATGAAAATTCCTTTTTCTACACACACATACACACATTCTAGTGAACAACTGTTGTTTCTGATCTTTTTGATATGGGGCATTCACACAAGTGTCAGAGTTATATCATTTCATTGTGGGTTCTGTTTTGTTGTCAACTGGGTAATGAATTTGACCAGCACCCTGATTAGGAAGTAAGATAGAGACAGAGGGACAGAAAGACATGCAGATAAATTGCTAGGGGTCAGTCTGCTGTTCTTGGGGAGTGGCCAGCTTGCTTTATTGGTGGGATTATCATAAGAGTGTTAATCACCCAATAGATGTCGGGAAAACATGTTGTTGTTTTGGGGGAAAGTAAGTTTACTCAATCCAGAATTACCCTTTAGTCTTGCACAAGATTTTGAGCTTATCAATAAGGTAAAAAACAAACAAACAAACAAAAAATAAAACAAACAAAAAAACCACTTGATTATTCCCAGGGACACATCATCATGGAAATTTCAAGGAAAATTTCTTTGCCATTTAGATTCAGGATCCAAGACTTTTCATTTCTCTAATGTGTGCTAATTGTCCTGAATAATGAAGTATTTTGTGCCTGCTTGTTTATTAACTGTTGCTTTGTTTGCTTATGCATTCCTTCAGCAGCTTTCACACTGCTTGCTTGTACCTGATGATAAGTGATGATGAAAATTTACTTAGGTGTCCTTAAGTCATTGGCATGTCATCCTTGGACAAGGGTCTGTTTCTGTCCTCTCTCCAGTTTTGATTGTGTTGTTTTCTTGTGGTCCTATTGTACGATCTCTTTGTAGGTCTAGAATATTAGCTATTTGTCAGAAGTATGATAACAAATAGGGTGCCTTTTCATTGTCCAATTTTTTAATCCATGTTTTGTCCATGTTTTTATCCATTTCATTGTAGAATTCAATACAAAAATTTGAAATGGATGTATATTTAAAATTTGAATTAATTATACTCATTTGAATGACAGAGAAAAATTAAATCTTTCTTACGGTGAATGTATTCTACTATTAAAACCATCCATTGAAATAATTGGAGAAACTTAGTCTACAACATTTTAACATCTCTTTTGGTAAATACATAGAGTCAAATTAATATCTTCAAATCAATGTCTTCAACAATGATCTTGTTGATTTTGCTATATCCTGATTTGAGAACAATGAAATCTACATTCTCCTATTCAGTATGATTAGATGAGTAGTAAAGGATTTTAGAAACTAAATAAACTTTTACTTACATCCCCCAGTCTATCCTATTACCTCTCTACAGAACACCATATGTTGCTAGTCATCCAATGTATATTAAATAAAGAGTTGAACTTTTGGTTAATTTTAATCCTCTCATATTCATTTTGCATGCTAGAATATTGATATCTGTCTCCATTTAATTATATTTAATGTGCAAACATACACATACTGTATATATGTGAAATTCACTGTCATAATTGTCTAATAAATTGAATAATGAATAATGACACTCTTCCTAAAAGTGATTTTTACTAATAGATAAAATTCCAGCAATGATTTCCCCCTTTTCAAATAGCTTGATAGATCCTTTTTGCATCATTTATGCTCAATATTCTGCACCATATTTTAGTTGCATTTCGAAATCATGTTATACTAATTAAAAAAATTCTAAACTAAAATTTGTTTTGAAAGCAAATTTATTTTTATAGCATTAGAATTTCATTCTTGATTCATTGGTGCTAATCTTGACTATATCACTTTGAATTTGATTTGACTATAATTTTTTCTTTGTCTCAGTTTTACTTTTCTTCTTCCATGGATTGAATATGCATACATTAATCTCTTTCTCTCCTTCTTTTACTCTCTTTTTGTGTGTGTGTGTATGTGTGTGTGGATTGACTTCTCTACTAGCTATAAATTTGAACATTTATACCTGTCTTTCCTAAATGATTGCACTCATTTTTTACACATATATATTAAATTCTAAACAAGTGCAATTAATATTTTTAATCTCCTTCCTGACAAAAGTCTAAAAATCCTTTAGCTTGATGTTTTTGTGCATAATTTAAGCTCCACATTAAACAATATCTTCTCAAAATTTTAGGATTAGGAACAAATATGTATGTAAAAACATATTTACCATCATATTTTTCAATATTATCCTTCTGAATTCAATATTCTCTCCTGAGGTTCATGTTTAATATACCTGAGATGTTAAGTAGTAAACTTCTTTCTGCTTGTGAGAGCAATGCTTTAATCACAAATGTATAAAGTTACCAGTCTGTTAAGTTTGCCAAATGACCTTAGTAATTTCATGACTATGATCCACTCTTTTAGTTTCTATTCTTGATCAGAGATCAATTATCAGTTTAATTATCATTGGTGCTCTATCACTTCTATCTCTAGTTTTAGAGATCTCCTTTCCTTTGGTGTTCCACTTTTTAACTAAAAATATAAAAGAGAATTTTATACCATTTCAGAGACTAAATGCTTATATTATATGGCAGCATCATGAACTGGGGGCAGGAGAAAAAATATCCTTCCTTGTTAGATGTATATCTCTAACAATGTCAAGTCATAACATAATAAACAGAACATAATGGTTCTACTAAACAAGGGAAAAATCACCACTAGAAACTGGGAGCCTAAACATGTGGCAAGATTTTGGGAACTAGAATATGGAGGGTGGAATAAAAATTGAATAAGGGAGAGTTCATTGATATGAAATTACTACCTCGTAATTTAAGATTCATCGTGAATGCTCCGAGGAGACTGTGCTAATATATTATTGATTTGATTTTTAGGAATTTAGAAAAATACTAACATTCCTAACCTGAAGTAAAAATGCATGAATAATGATGGAGATAGTGCAGGTAGGGAAACCATGACTCAGAGAAAGGAAGAAGTAGGGTGAATACACTATGAAAGTCAAAAAGTCACCAAAAAAGTTTGTTCTTCAGGATAGACAGAGGACAAGGTTTATGAAAATAGTGAAGAATATCCTATTGAGAAGGACAGTAGCAATTTTGAGGAGCTCAGTAGTGACTATTTTCTGCATATCATCACTTAAAAGAGATGTTGCTGCTAGAGACACTGAGTCCATATTAAAAAGAGATGGATGATAAACTCTAGCATATTAGCAGCCAGGTGGTGATGCATAATCAATAAGGTCAGTCAGGTCAGTATGACAGTCAGTAGAGAAAAACATGTGGAGAGATACAAAGATGGTTATTATAATTAAAATGTCATGGAGACAGCCAACAAAACTATTTCTCAATATATAATCAAAATAATAAATTATGAATAATATAAAAATGGAAGGCAGCTGCTGCAATAAAAAAATATTATCCTTTTTCAAATTTTGGCCTTGAGCCAGCTTTTCAGATATGGAAACACTCTGGCAGAAAGGCCAAGTTTGTAAAAGGAAGGAACCTATTAACACCACAATTACATGGTTACCATTCATATAACCCTCTCACAAGGAGTAAGATAGTCATTCACTTAGATGAAGATGCACTAGAAAAGTGGAACTGAATTTTCAAGTACTGTGAAGCAAAGAACAAGCTGATATTACTATCAATGACAAAGTGACATTAAGGAATTCATCTTAGAATAAGAATAGGTAAATATGGATCAGGTGATATAGTAAATCCAGCCTATATTAATCAGGTGATATAGTAAATCCAGCCTTGTCTTTAGTTTTACTGACTCTATAATGCATCCAATGGTTTTTCACAGTATATTGTAAGGATCCCAGTCAATGGCAAAGGACACATTGACATGTATTTTTTGATTTGAGGATAACACTTGCCATACAGGAGAGATCAAGCAGAAGCATCAGACTCTTCCCAGATAAGACAGCAAAGAATTTTTCAAAAGATCTGATTGTAAGGTAGAAAGTAAAACCACCTTTAAAGGTCTGAAAATAAAGTGGTGATTGACTTTAACATCTACCTATCTATCTCATTCTCATTGACAAAAGGATGCGTTTGGTTCTCATAAAAATCAAACAGATTTGGAGGATTGTACAAAAACCATTCAACAACTCCAGCTGTAACTCTTACTCTAGATAAGATTTTATTTATGAGAGTGATCACAATACCTCAGGAACATATATGTAGCAATTACCAGGTGAGAGTGTTCTTTGCTGCTTTTGTTAAGAGGGAGAGTCAAAGTAGTTCTTACTGAGGTTAATCCCACAGATGTTAAAATCTTCCTCCATAAGTTAAAATATAATTTCTAGTGTGCTGGACTTTCTAAGCATACTTATGTGTGAGTAATAACAACAGAAATGTATCTGTCATGTTTCTGAAGTCAAAAATCAAATTACAAGCAGATTTATTGTCTGGTTAGGACACATTTCATGGTTCATAGATTTTTTTTTTTTTCCTACATATGGTGGGAGAAGGAAAGGAAAATTCTGTCTCTTATAAATTCACAGATCTCCTTGATGAGGACTCCACTCTTTAAGTTAATTGCCTTTTAAGAGTCCTACATTTAAATGCCATCATGATGGGACTAAGTTTCAAGTTGTGTATTTTGGGAGTATAAAAGCATTCAGTTCACAGCTGTGTGTGTGTGTGTGTGTGAGTATAAAATGTTTGAAGTGTCCTTTTTCTTTGTTTTTTTAATGTGATATAAGTTTCTACAACATGTATGGCACAGTAATGTCCCTTACACATTTATAAGAAAGGAGACACAAAGCTAGAAAGGTGGCAGACTTTGAATTAGCATACAAAATCTAAATCTTGACAATCTTTCAATTACTTAACTGATCTTGATAACATCATCAAACTTAGAAGAACAAAAGTACCTTGTCTGGAAAATGCAGTCAGTACTCAACCTAAGAAAGCCATAAGGAATCAATTAATGCAAATTTTAAAAAATTCTTAAAAATTTTTTTCATCATCTTTATCATGCTATTGATCTCATGTCCTTATAAAGTTAATTATCTTATATGAATAATGGCACTGGCCAATTAAATTAACTAGAAATGAATGCAGCTATAAATTCAGAAGTTAAAATGGGGTTGCTGTCAACAAATAAAAGAATTTTATTGAAATTAGCTATAATGCCACCTGTTAATCATTATCATATATGCCCGTATATCAAACTAAGTAAATCCTGATATTATGATTGCTCTAGTCTGTACCTCTGTTGTACATAGAATGGTGACTTATATACACTGTAAACAGGATGGCATGTAAATGCACTATTGTTTATGAAATAATAATCATAATACTTGGAGAATTCACAATTTAAAAAATCTAACAGAAGCCTTGATATCTAATAATACCCACAGTAAGGCCTTATTCTATCAAATTTTTCTTCATAATGACAATTATAAAGCAACTTGAAAATACATACAGTTCGAGATCCTTCAGAAATAAAATTGAACTGAAATACTAATCCATCAGAATGTAATTACCTTACAAATTACTTTACACAGAGAGTAGACCCCTGCCATGAGATGTGATCATAATCTATGTGGTGATCTGTCTCTCAGTCAAATTTAATATGATAACATTAAATATTGAATTCCTATTATTAACACTCCTAATTTAATTTTATGCTCAACAAGAAAGCTTCAAATATGAAGTTTGGCATTTTCCATCCAGTACATAGAGAAAAAGAAATGTTTATTTCTATTTATATTTTTTTCTATTTTATTTCTTATTTTCTTTTAATAAAGTAAAATAAGTTTACTTTATTGTCATTCTGGTTGCTTACATCAATCTTGGTTAGTCTGCAATTATCTCAGAGAATTAGAAACTTACTGTTTCATGAATCAATTTACTTTGACTTGATATGAACTCTGGATCAATGTCAAAGGAATAAGTGTAGACTTAGAATAAGATCTTTTTGAACAACTAGCAGTTTCTCTCCTGTGTGACTGCATTATAGCATGTTGCATGAATATCTTAAATTCAATCAGTACATATTCACTGAGTGTAATGGATGTCAGGTGCTATGCTAGGTACTGAAGATTACAGAAGTGGGTAAGACACAATTTCTCTCAGAAAGAAATTCACAACCTCTGGAAAGAGAATGCTGCAAATAAATAAATTCTAAATAAATATATATATATATGTACTATATATATATAAATCATGTATGAACATATAAAGTCTAAGTCAGTCTATGCATGTATGTATGTATGCATTCATGTATGTATCTATCGATCTATCTATTAATATATCTATCTATCTATCTATCTATCTATCTATCTATCTATCTATCTATCTATCTATCGTGGCACACAACAATGGCACAGGTCATAGAATGATCACAGTTATCAAGCTTAAAGTGTAAAAGCATGGAAATGGTGTTTTTACCGTGGTTTAAAAGGTGGATAATGTCTATCGGGGGTCAACTAGATATGCATTAAAATACCTAATGTAACATTCAGATAATATGAAGGCAATATCTGAATAAATTACTGTGTATTTATTTATTTATTTATTTATTTGTTTGTTTGTTTGTTTGTTTATTTATTTTTGAGACTAGGTCTCACTATTTTTACCCAGGGAACCGCAGGCTCTCGTTGCCTGGGGTACCACAGACTCAAGCAATCCCCAGTCTCAGCTTCCCAGGTAGCTGGGATTGCAGGCACGTGTCACCACGTCCAGCTATTTTTTTTGGAACTAGGTCTCGCTACGGATCCCAGGCGGGACTCGAACTACGATCCTTAGCTCCAGCTGCTTCATAGGCTGAAACTTACAGGCACCAGCCACCGTGCCCAGCCTTTGTGTAGTTAATTCTGAGTAAATGAATGGGAGGTGGAGCAAAAAGGCAACTGAACTAATGATGTTTCTTGTTTATTTTAGGCAGAGGAATGCTTCTCAGCCTTTGAGAACCTTTCCATCAATGGAAGGAATTCAAGCACAATTCTTTTTGATTTTTTTTTTCCAAGTTACAGATGGTATTATTCATTAATCAACAGTGATAAGCACTTGGAGAGCATTTTTTCTTTTTCTATTGTAAAGTGATTCTGATCAGAGTATGAGATGACACTGCTTTCCCCTTACTTAATCCTCACATGTCAAAACTGGGGAATTTTTAATGAATTTTTAGTTGTGATATTTCAAAACCATTTTTATTCATTGCAATTAATCTGTGTTGGTTAATTAATCAGAATTAATTAATGAACAATTCAGATTAATCAGAAAACTGAAATAAAGTTTCAAGGGATTGGTTTTAAGGTTGTCTTTCTCTGGTTCTTGTTTTGATTTCTCTATTGTCTTCTAATAATGATAAATCAGTATTTCTCTTTCTCCTTCTGATATTTTACTTAACATAGCTCTTCCAACTCCATCCATATTGTTATGTTTTGTTTCTTTTTTGATGGTTGAATATTCATATTTTTATTCATGAGTATTCATTACTTATTCACTTGATTTGGGGCATTTAAGCTGTTTACATATCTGGTTCTTGTAAACAGTGTCACAATGAACATGGGAGTATAGTTTCCTTCAAAATTAGTGATTTTGTATTTGAATAGATAGAAAGGAGTGGAACTGCTGGATCATATATAACACTTAGACTCAGTTTATTAACATTGAGGAAGAAAGAGGAAAGCTTTATAACCCTGTCATTTTGACATGATAAGTCATTAGCGGGTCTGAGCTGTGTTTTATAGGCTGTTTAGCTAAATTTCTGGATTCTCTCTCGGTACTAGCAGTGTACTCTCCTGCTTCAAAGATGACAAACAAAGTTTTGTTTCTACTTTGCTGATATGATTGCCCCCACCATCAATGGTATGGTCATAATCACTTAGAAAATGGGTAACTTAATATTGGTGGTGTAGAAAGCATTTTTTGAAGGAAGTAGCATTTATTTGGTCATTGGTAGGATTCTGTGAGATAAGGAAAAGGAAGGATAGGAGATAGATATGGGAAGATTTCAGCTTGAAGAAACACAAAGAGCACTTGGATCTGTGAAATGCCCTAACCTCTTTAGTGGACTGAGTAAATACATATGATCAATGTTTTGGTCTGTGAGAAATGCAAAGGAAGATCATTGATTATTAATCCTCAGAGTAAGACAGTAAGGTAAACTCTTCTTATTTTACCAAATGTTCTAGGACCAAGAAATTTAGTTAAGAAAAGTAGGTCAATAAATTTTCTCACAGATTCTCTTGCATGATTCTTTTGACTAATCCAAAAGGGTTCATAAGAAGTGTTGAATTTTTTTAATCCCTTGTTAAACAAATCAGGTGAACATCAAATAGCCAAGGTATATTTTAAACATTTATGTTTTAACAATTTTATTTACTGTGTACTTTTGTGTGCCTGGAAATCACTACTTTTCATACCATAGAACTATGGTAACTGTATTTGCCCCCATTTATATAAAAGGGAATGCAAAGCTAAGAGAGATTTTTTTCAGAGCATTTTAAAAAATATTTTGAATGAAAATTATTTTCTTAGAACTCAATGAAATATAAGTGATCCATCCAAATGTCTGTTGGGAGTTGAGCTTCTATTGGAATTTGGGAAAAAATATTTGCTATATTATATGTCATTTTGTTCCCAATAAATCTGCACTTACATTACAACTTTAAGAAATACTTTCTAAGTACATTTAAAGTTCTGTTACTTCATTCTACTGCTTTCCACAAATCAAATTTTCTGATTTTCATCATCCTTTTCCTCATGGCCTGAATATGCATTGTATGATGCCCGATTTCTGTTCTTTCTCTTTTAATTTCATTTATTGATAAGGAATCTCATTAAATTCTGAATTTCAGGGTTGTGTTTTAATTTGATATAAGATTAAAAAAATGAAGTTTTACTTGGCAGGTATATTTGGGAATTACCAATATATTTAAAGATACAGAATTTATTTTGAGTGAAATTAACATTCAAATATTAAGAAGTTATATTCTAAGGTCAGATTTTGTTTTTTGGACTTATGAATTGTGGAAATTGAAAAGTATATTTTAAATTAAAGGGTCTTGAGAATTTAATATCAAAATCAGAACAAAGGAAATTAGTCTCATGAAAGATCTGATTTCTTAAATATAAGAATTATAAAAATAGAGGGGAAATAAAAGATTCATTTAGTAAAAACAGCCTCCCTCTCACATATCATCTCACATATCTGAAGTGATAGTAAACTTCCATTCAGCTGCTGAGACTTGAATAGGATTTACAGTTTTCTTTTCTCACATTGTTGCTCTCTAAGTAACCTCTAAATTATTATACTAAACTAATTCTAGATCTTTCAACCTTTATCCCTTTCTCTTAAAGACTATTTCAAATGTAATTTTAAATACAAAACTTCCTATTGTCATAGATGTGAATTATCTTCATTTTTCTCAGACAATCTGAATTACTTAAAATTATACTCCATTATCATTTATAACATTACAAACTTTGCAGAGACTATGTCATTCACTACTTTTTGACTACAGGTAACTCCTAGAACAATGGCTTGCACATAGGTTTATATAAAAAATGTTTATCAGCAAAGTTACCACATATGATAGAACACTTTCCCTTATATCCCTCCTTCTTCCTAAGATTAGTGAAATTGGTTATAGGCTATTAAAAGCAACAATACTTTGGCAGGATATCACATGGAAGATATAATGAAGGATGGAGGATTCACCAGCATAAATATTCAATTATAGGCATCACACCTTGAGCACTAGTTTACAATAGTAAAAAGTCTATTTTTACTCAACATTCCCTCATGATGAGTGACTCAGGTATTTAACTTCTTGAGTATCATGAAATCAGCTTTTATATTTGTTCCCTTCACCTGATTGTTGCTTCACTTGATTGTTCACAGAATATGTTGGTGAGTTCTATTTTTTGGTATCAGAAAGACTTTTCCATATTCAGAAAGGAAAATGGTGCAAATGCTCAATAGAAAGATGATATTGTATTATGAGAGAAAATGGGTTATCAGGAAAGCTACATTATATTCATTCACATGTATATCTTAATACATCTTTGCTTTGATGTACAGTCCTCATTTTCTATCAGCTTAATATTAGTTCAATCAAGTTATTAAAATAACACATAATTTGTTTCAGAGTTAGCTTGTCACACAGTTTTAGAAAGGAATGCATATTTCAAGCATATCATGTTAGTCTAGTCTTAGATTTCATAAACTGAATTCATTCATTGCTAAACCAAAATTCAGTATCTAACATCTGCTGCTCATCACTGACTCAGAAGTAAAGTACCTTTATTTATACTTTTTGTTGTTAGCATATTGCTCTAGGCAAAACATCTCTTTTTACCTTGTCAAATCAATGATTATTGAACTCCTTAACAAAAACAAGTAGATTCAGTAATATTATTCCATGGCATTAATAATCACTTTAGAGAATCCACTGAACTTTTATAAGATGTATATTAATCACAGACAGAAAATAAATTCAAAAATAAATAGCTGAATATAATCACAAATTAGGTCTTCAACAAGTACTTATTTCCACTTCTTAGACAGGAGTAGAAATACTACATATCACAATTAAATATTTTTCTTAACAGTAAATTGATAAAATTTTAATCATTCTGAACCATATATGGAGATGGAAAGATAAGAAAACGTAAGTAGACCCTAGGGTTTGATAATTTTGTATTCTGGTTATATTTTAAAATACTACTTTTTTTTCCCTTAAATTAACTGGTAAAGTGACTGTAAGTTAAAATAGGTTTGAAAAATATTAACTGAATATTTCATGGAAAATAGGAGAACTTAGTAGCATGTTTAAGTCTACAATGAGTCAGGGGAATCGGTTTGAGTAATAACTGAGAATGAGCTCTAAAAATCATCGTGGACTGAGATGAAGTGTAAACTAAGTAGTTCTAAAATATGAGATTGAAAAGATGTATTGGGAACAGATCGTGAAGAATCTGAAATTCAGGTGTATTTGTGCTCAGCTGTGAAATATTTCCATTCATTAACATTTGGATATTTTTCTTTGAACACAACAATTTTATTTTTAAAATACATGATTTAGAATTTAATGTTGAGATTTGGTCACAGGAGGATACATATGCAAAAAAAAAAATGAATAGGACTGTTTGAAAATACATCATTACAGATTTAGTGTTTCATGTCCTAGCTAAAAACTCATGAAATATGGACATTTTTTGTTCCTTACTTTTTTCTTTTCATTTTCTAGTTATTAATATCCACAGCATAATGCTGTTTTGATTGCTTAGATCACGATATGGAATGTTTTGTTTTTAGTTTTTGTTTTGTTTTGTTTTTTTGAGACTAGGTCTCGCTATTTTTGCCCATGGAACCGCAGGCTCACGTTGCCTGGGATACCACAGACTCAAGCAATTCCCAGCCTCAGTTTCCCTAGTAGCTGGGATTACAGGTGCGCACCATTGCACCCAGCTATTTTTTGGGACTAGGTCTTGCTGTTTTGCCCCAAGCAGGACTGGGACCGCGATCCCTGGCGCCAGCCGCTTAATAGGCTGAAGCTTACAGGCACCAGCCACCGTGCCCAGCTATATGGACTGTTTTTACAATACTTCATTCAGAAGACCTGTGATGCAGTTTCTGCTAATTCTCATGATATTCTCAATTATCAAACTTAACTGTACAAAGCAAATTGGAACAAGACTCTGGAAAATAAAATTTTCAAATGTCCATTAAAAGTTTAAAAACGCTTATGCTCTCTAAGAAATCATTTTTAATCCATTTAGTGAGAAAGTAATCTCATACAAAAGTACAAACATGCACATTGAAATATAATTTCTAACAATGAAAAGGATATATAAGTTCAATGACTGAATATTGGAAGTACTGATTATATTTTTTGTCTATTTTTAGCATAAAATAGCAGAATACCTTTGAAAATGAGGGAAAGAGAAATTACACAGTCAAATAAAAAGGAAAATTTATTGCACACAGAGCCTAGTAACAAGAACAACAATAATCCATGTGACAGGGTTTCAAAGTCATAGTATATTCTGTAATGCATTCTCATTATCCTAAATTTATTTTCACCCTCTTCATAAAAAATCTGCCATCTGGATACTTTATATACTCCTTAAATTTGATTAATCTGTAAGTAAAATGCCCAGTCTTTCCAATTTAGCCCTCTCTACTGATCCTTCCCAAAATGATATCTGAACATAGGAGTAAGAGGGGAATGTGTGATTCTTTCATTATGTAAGGGGATGGGGTAGATACAGTGCCTGCATCTTTAGGGTGCTTGGGGCCACAATTTTTATTGTTAGGCAACAATTTGTCTGTGGTATTATTGGTGCTGGATGATGATCTCTAGACTCTGATCCATAATGTGTTCAGCCTGTATTTGGCTAGTCACACTTGTGTGTATCAAGGGTACAAAGTGGATGCCTTTCCACGCCCCATACTGGAAGCAGAACTTCTTTCTCTTCAACATCTTTCTCTTCAAAGATCCACATGCTAAGTTCTCAGCATAGAGTATAGGGTTAATCTCCTTTTTTTCTGTCTGAGAGCATCTTTATTTGCATAAAATTCTATGAACAATTTGAACAGTCTGCTTTTGGATGATACAGAAGAAATGAAGACACTGAAAAAGCATTTTCTTTCACCTTGATGCAATGTCCTATTTATATGTCAACAATCTAATACAAGCTCCTTTTCTTGTACAGTATCAGTAAATCAGTCCTAATTCTCTTTCAGACAAGAAGAAGTCAAATTTTGATCAAATAATATCTTATTTGACAAATCTAGAAAAAAAATTGTTTTGATGTTAAACTTGCTACACTAAGAAGTGAAAGGTAAATAAATCATATCATAAATCAGAAGTGACCTAAGCAATTTCTTTGAATTCTATATTGTATTGTATTAAGTAAATTAGCTCTTTCTCTATTGTTTGAGAATTATCTTTTTCCTCAGTATCTTTTAATTTGTACCTTTAAATTACATTAGCATTTCATGTATCTGTAACATCAGAAAAGATATTTTTGAACATCTCCAAGTTCTGCCTTTATGGAATTCTCTTATCTTTTTCCTTAAGTAACATTTGGTAGCATACTCATAACTGCTAACCAAACACTTATGTGGTTCAAATTACATTTCTGAAGATTTTCATTGGATTATCCCCAAAACTAGCAATATGTAAGAATATAAGATGTGATAGTAGTTCAAAAAGGAAGCATTCAGGATAAATAATGTCTGAGTTATTTTAATTCTTACTAACAGAGAAATGTCCTACTCAAACTCTTTTAAGAACCAAACTTACATTTATTGCCACTCAAATAAAGATATTTTATTTTCTGTGTTAAATCTTTCAATGAAATAAATATGTAGTAATATTACCACAATACCTAGTAAAAGTTCAATTTAAAAGTTCAGGTGAAAATCATGTAAATTCTAATCTAAAGGAAATCCTAACTTATCTAATTCTAAATTGAAATAAAATTTACATGTTTTAAGTCATATAAAATTAAACATTTTGAGTTTTAACACTAGATATCTCTTACTGAAACATTCTACTTCATTACTGAATTATCATTTCCTATGACTCATTATTTCTTACAAAAATCTTATAAAGCTTCTATTATTGAACTTCAAAAAATGATGTTTCAAATGAAAAGCATTTATCAACCACAATCACTACAAGAAAGTATTTCCCATAGTGTCTCTGTATTAACAAATTTAATATAAAACCAAATTTTATATGGCATAGATAACTATTTTCATTTTGCAGAGAGCCATCAAGATACAGATGTTAAGCAACTGTTTCTTGAGTAAAAGCTGAACTTTAACTTCAGTTGGAAGTTCCAGATGATTTTATTGGTTTTCAAATATTTCATAGTGATAAATCCTCATGCTTTTAAACTATTCCCTTGTTTGTCTTCTGGACTGTTCTTCTATGTGCTAGGTATTTTAGTCAGTAGCACTAGCTTAAATCTGACAGATAGGGATTGATGCTCTGAACAAGAAGTCTTCCCAGGTCTTTTGAACTTGATGTTGCTTATCTTTGTCACTTTTTCATCCTCTCTCCTCATTAGTCCTTGGTCTCCAGAAGTTTTTCTTTTGTCCCACTTGACTGATGGGCAAAATCAAATTTGTGAAAGCTGTTCAGGTAGGCAGAAATATAAACTAGCAACAAAAAAGTGTCAGGACTGGATTTACATCAGAGATGATAGGTAGCACTGACAACACTTTAGTAGCAGTCATTTGTGTTTGATGGTGTTTATAAAACAAAAGATTAGAAGGGGAGAAGGAAACAATTCTGTAATCAAAATGATGATTTTTTTTTTCCTGACTGGACAGTCTAAAACAGTGCACTGATGAATTTCATCTTAGTCTTTTTTTTTATATATATATGAATTTTTAAAGTACTTTGTTTCATTTGTACATAGATGACTCAATGACAAAGAATGTAATAAACCCAGTCAAATGTAATGGAAATTCAGGTTTGAAATTAGAATACAATTCTACAAATAATAATAAAACAGTAATTTATGTGCCTCTTGTTACTGAGATCCAAAATTTCATTATTCAAATTGACCTGAAGTTTCATTTTGATCTTTAATTTTGTTCTATTTTGATAGATGAGATTGATACACCTGATCTCCATACTTTGGGTATCTTTCAATTGTTATCCTCAAAGAACTATTATCTATTATTCTTCTAATTCATATTTTATAAAATGGGAATCTCAGAATAATGACGGCTGTCATGTATGTTTTTACGAGTATCGGTTGTTTAAGGATAGCAGAGCAGTATAACACAGTGAACACAGATAGATATTTGTTTCTTTCCTGCATGCAAGGAAATTCAATATGAGCATATTTTAATATTCTTCTGTGCACCTGAACCTGTAACTCCTGAAGAAGCAAATAAAATATGAAAAGGGATACTGCTTCATAAATGATGACAATATTTTGTTTTAAGTACCAGTGTTTGTCCACATATTAAACATAACTCTGAAAAGTTGGGGGCAAGGAAAACATTCTTGAAGATTTTAACTAATTCTCATTTGAATTACAATCTCAAATTAAGAAACAACATATTTGTTAAAAGACATGTACTTCCATTTATCCTTCAATCAGGATGATATTTAAATTACCCCCCAGAGGAATAAAAACATACATTGTTGAAAAAACAAAACAAATCACAACAATCAAAAGCAAAACAAAACAGAAATCCAAAAAAGAAAGCTAACATGCTCAAAATCCTTTCTTGTTCACAACCTACAATCCATCTGCTTGAGTCTATTGTGTCTCATCTTAGAAGAGATGTAGAACAGATGGTATGTTGGTGGTAGGCTCAGTTAAGTCAATCATCTGCTAAGAAAGATGCATCTGCCCATATTTCTGATTTATTTTACTCAATTTCAATGTGCAAATTCAATGGCAAGTGTGACAATAGAAGCAATTAATAATATTTGTGGTACTCTAAACTTTGGTGAACACGTATGGATGTAGTCACTATCTGAAAAATTAGAGCTATTTTCAATGATTTTTAAATCTAGTCTGTCTAAAGTTTTTCCTCAAGCTACAGATTTAAACATTCTAAGGTGCTGAAAATGGGACTTATTTTTGCATATTTTAGAGGTCCAAAGCAAAGACATATTGCATATAATTTTACAGATACAGATCGTATTTTACAATAATTGTTCTAATTATTCTAATCTCTGTGGTTATGGCACATTGATTCATTACACATAGCTACTTGGGCAGTGCAATTTTATAAATATATAATCTATATCAAAATGTTTATAAATGTGTGTATATACATAAATTAATATACATATATGATCAGACTCATGGGGTATTATAGATTCAACCCTTTCATATCACAGTTTCAGTAAATACTGCCTTCCTAGGGCTTAGATACTTTAGCCCAAATCATACTAAATTTAAATATAAGTCACAGTGCCTTTGTTAGCTACTATCACTATTAGTATCTGCTAGGCACAGACAAAAGCAATTATTGAATAAAAGACAAAGATAATAGATTTTCTTACCCATGCAATATTTTTAAATGATGCAACACTGAAAACACAAATAATTTAGCAATCATTTAGAAATAAATTCAAATTTTTAATTATCCATTTACCATTGTGCACATTTTGAAAACCTTGTGGTTTTAAATTTTGCCATGTTTAGAAAAATATGATATTATTACATTGAATTATTTTTAAAAATAAATGAAGCTACTATATAAAAGTTCTGATAGATGTCATCAATGACAGTAAAACATATGAATTCCTTCATTTTCTATTTCTCTCTTAATGGTATCCTTTCCAAAGTTTTACATTCATTTAATTATATATATTTCAAATACATTAGAACATTAAGACAAAAGTATACATTTATTTTATCTGGAGAATATTTCCTTAAAAGTTCCCAATAAATTTAAATTCTTTGAAAATTCACCATGACAGATTTAAATACAAAGGAAACATCACAACATTTTAGAGAAAGTGTAACTGGTATAATATTGGTTGAATTAATTATATTTGAGAACAAAGACTTTACAATTTCATGGGAGTACAAATATTCATGTATTAATCTGGGTAATGTTACTGTTTTAAAGGGCAATATTAGTACAAAATTAGCTACTCTATTTTAAAAGGTCATTGGTAACATGCAAACTTAGATATCTGAATTTGTGAACATTAAAATATGGTTAAAGAACTATTGATAAGTACCTTCAGTAAATTAAATTAATTAAATGTACACCAGTTTTCTAGGAGACATAATGTCAAAGGTTAAAAGTCATAGCTAAACTAGGTATAATAGGTATTAACTAAATTTTTAAAGGAAAATAAAATAAGGATATGTGCAATTAACATCTAGGTGTCCATAGAGACAATATAGTATAAAGGTAAAAAGGAAAAATATAAACAACTTCCCACAATTGTGAGGAAATAAACAAAAAATAGCCTGACGTAGTCATAGTCCTCTAATGTCTTTATCAAGGGGGAAGAAAACTCAAAAATAGTCAAAGAAAAATAAACAGTGTTTCATTGTATATTTTAATTATTATTTTAAAGTTTTTTCCCTACCTATATTGTTATATTTATTAAGACTAATAGCAAATAAGGAAAAAACAATATTCTTATTTTTACCTGTGAGCTAAGTGCTATGGTATTACAATTTGCATAAAACAAACACAGAGAACTTGGACTGTTGCTCCAATTTGGGAAAGTGTGCTTGGGGAAAGATTGTGGTAGGATTTGAAATCATGAATATTTTAGTCTCTTTAATTATCATAAAAGTGAAATTTCATGTATTTGTACAACAATGATAAATATTGAATTAGGATGCTGTCTGTGTGGTGACAGGCACTGAGACACAAATGTGTACAATGTTTTGGAGGAAGAACAACTCTACTGTTGAAGCCTGGGTCACTTTTGTCTCTTTCTTTGCTCCTACTGTCTAGTTACAAATGTCTGCCATACTCCCTAAGAACTTGCCTCATCGTTCTCCCAGCTCCAGTGCCAGCACTCAGGAAACAGGCTGTTTTTGTTCATTCGCTCTGTTGTCTAGTACTGAGTTTTGTGCCCAAGATACATTTGTTGAATGCATGATAGAAACAAGAAGTCAAGCTGAAAAAGTAATTTGAAGCAAAGGCAAAGTTTCCAGCTTACAAAGCTATTATGTCAGAGTCACATACTTCTCAGTTGTCTTGATTTAAAAGGAGGCATTTATTTTAAACTATATAAATTAGATCTACGACTTGAGAATATATTTCCATCAAAATGTAAGTAAAGTGTTCAAAATTGTGTGCCTGCCTATCTTGGAGGATTTTAGTGGATTAACAAGGTTGATGAATTTATTCACTTGTGCTAGAATTCATTAATGATTGAACATGAGAAAAAACAATCTTTAAAATGACTGCATTAGAGTATACTAGTTAGTGCAACTAATAAACTTCTTGGAGGAAGAAAATTACATGTTGCCTTCTAATCATTCTTTTTTAAAAAAGAAACAGATTAGAGGGTTTTTCTGTTTTGTTTGTTTGTTTTTTAATGATGATTAAAAACAAAACCAGCATTTTCATTTGATCTTTGTGGAAGGTTCACTTTAGGAGTGCTATAACAACATCAAAAGAAAAAAGAAAAAAAAAACTAAATTATCTGGTTGATTTCTCCATATAAAATAAGATGTAAACAAGTTTATCAGGAATTTCTGTCTCACACTGAAAAACAAAACAGGAATTTACACCAAGAACAAGTATTTTAATTCATGGTGGGATTTTTTTTTTTTTTATTGAAAGGTGTGGATATTTTAAGCAAAATATACTCTTCATTCTATTAGGGATATTTACTAAATAGTTTTGTATACTCCATAAAATGAAAATGCCATCTCTCAAAGGATGAGCTACTCCAATGCAGTCACTCAACAATAGCAGTTAGGAAAGCACTTAAACAATTTTTTGATTGAGTATTTTTCTTGTTACTGTTTTGTTTTTGTTTTTGCTTAATTGCATGAGTTCTTTGTAGACCTTGAAATTTGGCTCCATGTTGGATGTTTAATGTGCAATGTTTTCTACTGTTATATAGGGTATCTTTAATTTTAATCATAGCTTCTTTTACAGCGAAATTTTTTTTTAGTTTGATGTAGGTTCATTGGTTTACTTTTATTATTTCCCTTGCTATTGGAAACAAGTCCATTAAAATATCACATAAATTAATGTCAAAGTGTGCTTTGCTATATTTTCTTCTATGTGACTTATTGTTTCAGGTCTTACATCCAAACTTGGATCTCCCATGCTAATATTTGCATATAAAATAAGATTGTGTTGTTTTCAGTGTTTTACAATTAGAGGTCCAGTTTTTTCATCATCATTTATTGAAGAGTTTTTTTTTTCCTTCTCCATAGTATACTTTTGGCAACTTTGTTACAAATGAACTGTCCATATTAAAATTGGGTTTATTTCTGGGCATTCCACTATGCCACTAAAGTCTCAAATATATTTATATATTGCAATATATTAAATTATTATATACCACACTATTATTATACATATTTAATTATATATTTCCACTATTCCACTGAAATATTATATAATTTATATAAAACAGTGGATTAGTGGAATGCCCAGAAATAAACCCAAAGATATTCTCTCTCTCTCTCTATATATATATATATATATTTTTTTTTTTTAATATCACACTTTTGATAGCTACAGCTTTGAAGTGTAGTTAAAACCTGCAGTTGTTATATATCTTTTCATTTTCTTAATCAGGATTATTTTGTTTATTTGTGGTCTGTTGTATTACCATAAAATTTCAGTATGCACGCAACTTTTTGTTGTTAATTAACTATCCATGTAATTTTTACACCAAATGTAGTTGATCTTTAATAATGGGCAACCTCATTAGAAAAAAAAAATGTAAGAAGAGGTAAGAATTGACCCATACTATATTTTCCCAACAGAGAACTACCCACATTTTAGCAAACTGACATTCTGTTTTACAAAATTTAACTGGGAGGGGAGGTGGTGGGTGAATCCTGGTGAATAACAATATATGAAATATATATATTATAAACAAACTAATTAATAAATAGATTCATGTTCTAATAACTTTATGGGACAATTTAAAAAATTAACTGTAATAAACCTCTTTGCTATTCGAAAATCAGTTGGAAACTCTATTACAAAAAGCAGAGTTTCAAGACAATAAAGGTTGAATTGCTCTACAAATAATATATAATATGTGTATGTTTGTTTATATATGGGATTTTTTTTATTTTTAAAACAATTTTAACCCTTAAAGTGAATGTTCCCTTTATCACAAGTTTATCAGAGGAAAGCTGAAATATCCAAGGACAATGGCAAATAGTTACTTTGAACTAGATGAGACTCTAGAATTTCACTTGTGAGAAATTAATTTTGTTTAATGTTTCATAATTCAACAGCTCAGATTGCAAATTTGAAAACTGAATAGAACCAACATGGCCAAATAGATTATCCTAGTTGTGCCAGCAAATGGTATGGGTGGAAGAGGTGATCAATTATAAGTGACTATAGAACATTTTCCCTGAGAATAATAAACTTTTAACCTCTCTCCATAAAGGAAAATATCAATGAATGGTTATATAGGCAGAATTGTATTCCCACACAATTCACAAAAAGAATTCCTAACCACTAATACCCAAAGTGATCATATTGTAGCGATAATTCAGATGAGATGAGGTCCTAAGAGTACATCGTAATGATGGGATTTGTGTTTTTATACAAGAGACATCAGAGGGTTTGCTTTCTTTATCTCCACCAAGTGAAGACAAGGGACAGTCTATAGGCCAGGAAGACAGTTCTTATGAAAATCCAACCATACTGGTTCTTTGATCTTGAACTTCCAATCTCTAGCATCTGAGAAAACACATTACTGCTTTCCATCAGCCAGTACATAGTATTTCTGTGATAGCAATCCAAGCAGACTGGCCGGTGAACTGTGAGATTTGAGTTAGGGAACCTGGCATTAGGGAGGAGAGAGATAATGAAAAGTACTATGGGAGATAGGAGCACTGAAAACCCTTCTAGGAGAGACAGAAGTAGTAGAGAGAAAAACATCAAAAGAGGGTAGACATGAGAGAGATTGAGGAGTGGGTGCTTTAAAGCATTTATGTTATTTACAAGTCTTTTGTAAAGTATGATTAGTGAGGCCAGTTTAAAATGTTGTGGAGCAGTAAATACTCTATGAATTTTTAAACTTAATATGATAAAACTCTTGTCTGGAAAGTAATGGATAGTAAAGAATGATGTGACCTATAAATATGTTCAGTAACTACTAATAAACAGTACTTGGCTGAAGTAGAATGCAAATGTCATGTAAGAGTAATTTTAGCAGCAGCATCTTGTTTTTCTTACTGATACCATTTTATTTCCTATTCAAATGAATTGTTAAAATAAGTAATTATGTAATAAGGAGCGCATGGATTCTGAAAGATTACTTTAAACTGTGGTAACTTCCCAAGCAAGAAAAATTGCCTGACAATATAAATATAAATACAATGGCAGAGTAATGTAATTAATACATAGAATACATAATGTGTAGGCATGGAATAAATAGACTTGAGTATCCACAGTCTTATTTTCTTATTCAAGAAAATAGCAATATTGTGTACATAACTTTGAAAAGTGTTGATTTTTTAAAGGAAATATTCATTATATTCTTGAATTGGTTTAGAGATACAACAAACTAATAAACAAAACAGGCAGCTGCCATGAAGTCATAAAGAATAGGGGTTCATTTCCCCCTTCAATATTTTCTTTGGCCATTAGAACATTGAGGTTAAGCATCATATTCTAACACCATTTCTGACAAGAATCCATTTCTCTTACTAGTAAGAACAAACAGAATTTATCAAACTTTCTGGACTGATTCCATGCCTTTACTGTTTTATCTAAAAGAACAATTGCTAATATAATTCAAGCAGAGAAAAAAAATCTTTAATCAAGTTAGACATATTCCCTTAATGCGCTAATTTAAATGGTACTATAAAAGAGATTGCATGCTTGACATCCCAGTATGGACCAATAAGGTCATTACATTTCTGACTAATAAAAATGTCTTATTGAGATTATAAAATGCATAAAAAATTAAATAAATTGACATCCTAATGACATACAAAAAAAGAAAATCTAGATTACAAGTAAATGAAACTTTATGTATACTTACATCTGAATAAGCAATAATACACCTATTATTACACAAATCTTATCAATGATAAAAGGATATGAAATTACTTAAACTTATTGAAATAATTTGATTAAAGGCATTCATGCACATTTGGCAACATTTTATTCTAACATTTATAAGAAGTCCCACAATTTTATGATACAATGAGATTTTTATATGTATCTTAAAGGTAACTACAAGACTAGCAAAAAAAGATACATTTATAAAATACTGGATTTTTAAAATGCCAGATTTTAATCTGTTTAAAAATAATAAAACAAATGACCTTTTCTTTCTTTTTTCAATTTATTCATTCTTTAGATTTTTTACAATATGAGCAAGTGGTTATTGGAATGCCTTTCCCTCCAGCTGATGCCCTCTCTGTTAACTCAGAGCCCTCTCTTCTTGTTGTTTGTTGATCTATGTTGATTCCTTTGGTCTCTTCATTTTCTAATGGCCTTATCTTAATAACATAGAATACTGACTTGGTAGGGAAGTCTAAATGCATTTTAACTAAATGCATATAAGTCAACATTTTAAGGAATCAAATAAAACTAAACATGATCAGTGAGAAAATTAGTTTAGTATAAGTAATGCTTTGCGTTGCAATTTCTCTTTGTAATAGCACTCAAGACTAGTTGGGAAAAATATTGTACTCACATCTTTCAGATAAACAGAATAAAGCTTCAAGAGATATTCTATATCCAATAGAACCAAAAGGTAATCTGAGTCATAATGCTTATAATAATACATCTGGTGTGTGACTCTTAACATGATTTCTTTTGTAGAACTCAGTACACATATTTTCATAAGGCAATATCATTATTCTTGCTTTATAATTTGAGCAAATAGTACTTAAATCAATTTGATTTCCATGAGCTGACAGCATCAGATCTAGAACTCAGATTTAAAGTCATGCCACCATTTTTGCTCTTCAACCCTGTCACTTGTGTGAGTGTTGTGCACCATGCCAGATCAGGCAGGTTCATGTCCATTCTGGCGAATGGAAGAAGATTCTTGGAGTTTTATTTTATATCTAACATGCCTAAATTCTGAACAGGGAACACCATATGCAGAGGTAGGCAGGCAGAAAGAGACTTCTATCTCTGAGAGAGGCCCAGTAGCAACTGCTGGCCTTCTAGTCTCCTTTACACAATTAAGTGTCCTGCCATACAACGAATCTGCTATGACAAATGCCAGGCCCATCTGCTGTTTACTCACATTTTGAGGCTATGAGCTCTCCTTCATGTGAAAGGCAAAAACAAGCTTTATTTTAACCCATTTTTCCTTACATTGATCATTCAAGATAGGCTTTCTTACAAAATTTAAGTATACAGCTGTTACTAATTTCAAAATGCTATTTATTAGCACCCCAGAACTTGCTCATGTTAAAACTGAAAGTCTCTCCTCATTTCCCATATCCTGGCTTCTGGGAGAAACATGCGATTCTTTTTTTAAATAGTAAGCTACATCTCAGGTTTTAAATAAAAATATCAGTATGTCATCTCAGTCTGGGGACATTTTTAGCATTAAAAAAAAAATTATTGACCACAGACATGGTCATCCGAGGACACGAGAGTGATTGACTGTACACTGATGTTTCCAATCTACTGTAGCTGTATCATTGTCCTTCTCTGGCTGTAACATCAGCCAGATTGTTAAGAACACAAATATGGTATTAATGCAAATGTTTTCTTATACAGACATTCATACTGCAGGCTGCCTTTTTAAACTTGAAGGACATTTTTTACAGTTTACAAACTGCCTTCTTCTTAAAAGAAATACCTCACTAACACCCCCCCCCCCATGCTAAGTTTATGCCCGTGGCATTTTTAGAAGCAGAATTACAAACCTGTGGGAATGTAAATGTAATGGAAAACCTGACAGCTTCCTATCTTTAACCAAGAGAATGCTGTCAATGTTAGATGGCATTCTCCAGGTAATACTGATAGGTCAGCTTTATATAGGAAAGTAATTGAAAGATATGTTATTGCTGACAAATCAAACTGTTCTTATACATGCTATACAAATATAATGTTGTTCAGAGCATTGGATAGGCACAGAACAATCAGTAAAAGTCATTACATATGTAGAATAAATAAAAATTGCTGTTTCTAGCAATTTTAGACTACTGATGTGAACTACACATAGTATGTCATATCTATCACTCTGAAATAGAATTAGACCTAATTTATATCTGAAAATGTTTCTTATTTTAAGACTTGAAAATGTGGAATGAAGTTCAAAAGGTTATCAATTATAATAATTTTTCGTTTAATTATATAGCAGATAAAATGTTTGCTTGAGACAAATTTAGAATGTAACAATCTATTGTGGATATTTTTATATTTCTGTAACAAACTGCAGCACAATTTATAATTGCAAGGACATGGAAACAAA
>PVHY01001745.1:127433-147074 GCA_004024945.1 Uropsilus gracilis
ACTGGATGAAAAAAATGTGGTACATATACACAATGGAATATTACTCATCAATTAAAAATGACAAATTTGACGACTTTATAACAACATGGATGTACTTAGAAGGAATCATATTAGCAGAAACAAGTCAAGAAGAAAAAGACAGAAACCAAATGACTTCACTAACATATGGGATACAGTGAAAAAATAAACAAAAGACTTGTGAAAAAGTCAAAACAAGCTAAGCACCAAACTGAAGAGAACAACTTTGAGCAGGAGAGAAAGGGGGCGAGGGTGGAGGGGAGGGGGGGTAAACCCTGGGGATTACAATGTTGTGAAATTTATATATAAATAAAAAGGGAAAAAAGCTGAGGTAACTCATTTTTCCTTATTTTTTTCTAATAATATAAATTTGAATGTTTTAAGTTTTTTTTCATAATCTTTATATCGTTCATCTAGTGACAGAAGTAGAAAATCAGGTGGCAGACAGCCAAGATAATCCAAGCTTTTCAAACTGAAACATCAGTTACCTGAGCTTGAACAGCACTACGGCATATTGAATTGCATTACACCTATTCTAAATAATAGAAAGTGATCATAGCCTTTTTAACTAAACATAGATGAACTCATTCTGCACAGTTTTAAATGAGATATAAGAACTACACTTTCTTCAAGGCTAGTGGAATAGAGCTTTTTTAATTATTCACTCTCTTATCTATATCTTTGGCTATGATGTCTAAACTTTTTTGACTTAGACTGTGAAATGATTTTAGCCATAAGTCACAGGCACATGCATTTGTATCAAGGTGGAAAATAAAGTATCATAAACAAATCTTACTATTTGCAATATATTCTGATATTTTCTATTTAATTTCATCATATTTTTATTATCCTCATGTTAAAAATGTTACCTGTGATTTATTACATCAAATTCACAGTATCAAGACTTTATTCTTGAAAAGCATTATCTCTAAGATATGCAATCTATCACTCCTAACTCTGGCAACTCAGGGTCTTGAATTTTGTTAAATAAAAATTTAGGATTTTAAAAGATGTGGTATATACGCATAATGGAATATTGCTAATCAACTAAAAATGACAAATTTGATGATTTTAAGATAACATGGATTGACCTAGAAGAAATCATATTAATAGAAACAAGTCAAAAAGAAAAAGACAGAAACCAAATGATTTCACTAATATATGGGATATAGGAAAAAAAAAGACAATGAGGAAAAAATAAAAACAAGCCAATAAGCAAACTAACTGGGGGTGGGCGTATGTGTGGGAGTGGTCAGGGAGTGGTCAGGGAAGGGGTAGGTGAACTCGGGGAAATACAAAGATGTGAAATATATAATATATATGTATATATGCAAATTTTCTAAAAAATTAGAATTAGTATTTCTATTTCCATGAAGATATGAATACACATACATACATACATATGTGTGAATGTGATCATGCATCCATACATGTGTGTGCTAATGTGAATATATATATTCACATATATGTGTATTACATTCACATGCACATAAATGTATATACATATGTTCTTACCATTCATTTGTATATATAGGCTTAAATTTTTAATTTTCTTTTATATACTCACAATTTTCAATCAGGAAGTTATTTCATCACTATGGACAAATGTATTAGTTAGGTATTAAAATATTTATTATTTAAGTATTTTTAACCTGAGTCATCTAAATTACCTCCTGGATAATTTCTAACCATACTGTACTCAAGATAAGCTTTCAAGTTGCCTCTTTGTGTGTTCACACTTCATGTGGATTCAAATCATGAGAAAAACTACTTCAATTATTTTTCAAAGAATGTGAAGTATAAGAATTCCTATAGATATTCAATGCTTATTTTACAGAGGTTTATATATAGAAATATTTGCTTTTTACCTTTAATACATTTAGTCAACCATATGACTTAATGTTCAATAACAAGGCAGCATTAATTTTAACTGGTACTTGAATATCACCTCTAAGGACATTTTTTTATCTGAGAATTTCAAACTGAATAGACATATAATATCCTACTTTGGAGGATTCTATTGAAAATGCAATGATGATTCAGTGAAATTTGAATTATAAAATATTAACAAAAATAACAGGTATCAAGATATAGTAGCTCTTGTCTTAACTATATGTGAAAGAAATAAAGCAATCATTTCCTTTTTACTAAGCTGATTTCATTTTAAGGATATCAAGTCATTGTGAAGACAGTAAGACTTGTTTGCATTTGTTTGGAATATTGAAGGGAAGTATAATTTGTAATATGGAACAATTTTATAAAAATATGTCACAATAAATTATTATTGTCTTAGTTCACAGTCAAAAAATTAGCTGATACAAAAATGGAGATCCTCAATTTCAGGAAAGAACACAGTTTTAATATAGCCTAATTTTTACAATGTTTCACCAGAAGTTAATTAAGAAAGCTGATACTGTAATCAGAATATGTGAAATATTATGATAGATTTACATTTCTATCTTGAACACAAAATTGTGGTATTTTTATAAGATGAAGGGATGAGAAATGTAAGGTATTTGAAATACTTTTTAATTTTACTAGGATATAACTGCTCATTACCCTATACCAATATCTGATAGGAAAATTACCCCATCAATGGTAAAATACTAAAAATGGAATCAATTATCCTTTTAGAAAACAATGAGTAATTTTGATGATTCAAGGAGTTCTTTTTTAAAGCTTTGTCAGTTTTAGTCTAAAATACGTAGTTAAATAGAAACTCAGATTAGCAAGTTGGGATGATGTTGGGTACAATATGTCAATGTTAAGCACTTGAAATCTCAAAAAGATCATATTTTAACGGTTAAAATATTCCATACTTATTAATCTGAAATTATGTATATTATACTTTATAAATTTTAAATGTGACAACTTTTTCAGAATACGTATTTCAATTTTTTTTCTTTCTCCTTTACCTTTACTGTGTGTACAATATATATGCATATATGAATATGCATGTATCATAATAGTATTATTTATATGGCTGAATGTTGACTGATACTGTGACAGACTGCATGAGGGGCAAAGAAATACATGGTGAAAAGTGAGGACATGTGATAATAGGTTAGCAAACTGATGTATGCTGTGGGCAAAGTTTTGTCAATCTTTATGAGACTAAAGAAATGGTGAAGAAGTGGTGGTAATAGATTCAATACTGACAGAAGGAAGTCAGGAAAGATTAACATGAAGCTTGTGGGGATTAGTCAGTCACTAATACTACCTAGGTAACATGGGTGAGTTTAAGATCTCAGTCAAAACAAATTGTGTCAAGTGAAATACCTTTATGTAATGACTTTTATCTGAAGACTTTATGTAATACAGAAAAAGTTGAAGATTGTAACCCTGGTAATATATTTTTAATGAGTTAAAACATATTGGAAGTTTCGTGCCTGTTGGTAGCTATACATTTTTGTTGGTCAGTTTTATGGGGTGTATATCTTAAAAAACAAAAACAAAAAAACCTGTGGTATTTGAAGGAAGCAAAAGGAGAAATGGTTTGGAAATAACAACATAAAAAAAGAAAAGTAAATATGCCACTTATAGCTTCTGTGGCATTTTGAATGGATTTTAAAAAGATAAGATGTAAGAGATCTCCAGTGAAGAGATAAAGTGAAACTTGTCCAGAATACAAAGGCTATGGGAAAAAGAAATCAGAAATTCACAGTATATTAAGATGATGAAACATGTTTTGGTGATAACAGTGGAATTGTTTGAAAAACAGTAAGGGGTAGGAATTGAGTCAGACATCCATTCAGTTAGGTATCTCTTTGTTTTGTTTTTTTTTTTTTCTCTTTTGCTGTACAGAAGTTTTTTAGTTTGATGTAATCCCAGCTGTTTATGACAGACACATCTACAGAAAATTTCCTTTTAAAGAAGATATGTGGCATAAAGTTTATATAGTGAACATAATCAAAAGAGAATTTTCTTAAAGATAAGTTGGACTACTAAATTAAGCACACTAATATGCTTAATTTTATTATGCTAATTCTAAAATTAATATAATAATTGATATTCATAAAAACATTTAGCTTATTTAAAATTATTAAAGACTATAAATGCATGATCTGATAGCATGTTTTCAAAATATAGACTTTCGGTGATAATGAATCATAGTATTTTTTCACTTGAAAAGTTTATAGGTGAATTCCATGTTTTTGTTCATGTTTTTTTTTTTTCAATCTAGATATGCACTTTCCATTATAGTACAAGTCCCATAAGACCATCAAATGCAAATTACCTAAATGAAGCAATATTGAAAATTCATTACCTCAGCCATACCAGCTATTTTTAATGGAATGATTTGTATATAGCAGGTATTAAATATTTATTGTGAAGTTGAATGAATGGAGTTACCATGTTACAAGTTCTGTAGTGAAATCTTACTACAAAAGATAGAGTAGGACTACTTGAATGTCAGAGAATTTATCTTGACAGTCACAATTTCCTTATAACTGAGAGCAAACTCAGAAAACCAAGATTCAGGCAGGGTTTAGATATACATTTAAAAAAATCAGTTGCATTTCTTTGGGGTCTCTTTTATATCTTCAAGTCTCAGTAAGTTGAAACTCCTGGGTTTGCATCTGAAGGTATCTAAAGGAGTTTTTCAGAGTTTCCTTGTTACCCCTTACAGTCAAGTTTCTTGAGTTTCCCATTCAAAAATTCACAGTTGAGAACAAGTAGTTTTACTTATGTTCTTACTACAGTGAAGATAGGAAAGTAAAGACAGGTGAGGAATAGTACATTTTATGTAATTTAACCTGAAAAAAATCTAAGTACTAACCCCTGGGAATGTAAAAAAAAAAAAAAAATAGTCATATTACAAGTTTTCAAGAAACTCTCTTCATAAATGATGGTGTTTGACCAGTATGGTCAAGTTTGACACAGTATAATGGTATTTCCCAAACCCTTAGTTATGTGGCAAATTTTGATGGATGTATAACATGTTTCTTTGATTTTAAACTCTATACTCCTGTTTTTATGGCCCATCAGTTAGAGTGAATGCTATACTGTTTACAGAGCAAGGTACAACTTGCTTTGTGTCAGAAGTAAGAGATGAAGTATAAAATTAAATGAATGTTAAAGTGTTTTCTGCAACATGCGAGAACTTGGTCTCATGAGAATGTAAGGGTTTATTTAGGACAGCAAATATGTCTCTTTAAAAGCCACCTGGTACTGAATGGCAAATATTAAATAGTGCAGTAGCTGTGGCTTCTTTCACAGACATACTGAGATATAGTTAGATTGTGGAAATTTTGTTATATCATTACTGACTTGTAGATAGTGTTATTTTTGGTTTTCATTTTATAAAGTGCAGGTATCAAAACTCTAGTGGAATCTTAATAAGTAGTCCATAAATATAAAAGTAGCAGGAAACACAGATATAAGCACAACCTTAAAATGCGTATTAATATATTGAGTACATATATACTTATATATGGATAATAAAAAAAGTTTGTGACTACAGAAGTAGTAGCTTAAATAGGAAATATCAACAGAAACCAAAAAGACATTTCTTACAAAAGAGGCAATGAACTTGAGAAAATTAAATTGATTAATAGTATTATTTCTGCCAGAAAGTAACTTGGAACATGGGATCATTAGGTCCCAAGATATGAGATGAGCATGAGGGAGACAGTGTTTGAGAGACCCTGAATCTCATACCAAGAAATTCAATACATCATAAAAACTTATGAGGGGGCCATAACAAAAATGTGAACACATATCATGGTGTTACAGGCAGAGCTAGCAAAACAAAGATATTAAAATGAGGATTTTGGAGCAAGTGTAGCATTTTTTCCCATGTCTTTATTGAAATGATGGAACGTGAGACTTTTGTCTTTTAGTAACTGGCAAACAAATGTTATAGAAAATTAGAAACTCAGATTAGTGAAGGCAACCAACTAGTAAAGTCACCTGAGGACAGGAAGCTGACTGTTGGGAGAAGCCATTCTAAAGCTGAGCACTAGGTGACCATTAATACCTCAGGACATTATCAGAGCTGTTGTTTACCACTGGTTGGTCTTCCAGTAATTTATTGTGTCTTGAGAGACAGTTGTCTCACTTCACGGGAATTTGTTTTCCTGATCTTTTTTCAAAAGTATATTTGTTATCATGTGCGGTGTGGATGCATAGCAGCTACACAGAAACATGTGCATTACCCAGAAAAGGGCAACACAGACAAGAGAGCAGGAGCAAGGAGAGAGAGGAGTTTATAGTGTAAGCTAGTGGCCAACAATCCTCAGATTAAATGAAGAGAATAGATTTCATTCTTAATTGAAAATGTTCTCAGAGGCAGATATAGTTATATTAGCCAAATTACCTAATTAAAATTTCTTTTTATATCTCATATATTTTTATTAGTATTAAAGGCCCTGGAGAGATCAGCATGGATATAAGCACACCATTCTTTCCCAAAACAGCATATGTTCGTCCTCTGGAGGCCAATATGCTATTTAAAGAGACCCTATTCTGATTCACTGCCTCTTTAATTTCATGGGCAAGGACACTGCCTCGCATCCCTTCTCTTCTTTGATCCACATACATAGAATTTCCTCACTTCCTTTGAGTCTTATAAAGTATAGAGGTTAGAACAGGGAAGAGAATCCCCCTGAATGGGGGGCTGGTTGTAGGCAGTGTGATGGTAATAGGAAATTGAATTTTTAGTATCAGGACAAATAGCTAGATCTAAAGTGAAAGACAAGTTGTGCTTCTTGCTCATAAGATCAATAAAAAGGAGACAGTCTCCAAATCTACACCATCTGTTCTCTAATCTTCTTCCAAGTTTTATTTATATGAAAGAGCATCACTAACTAGCATAAGAATTAACTCAAATGAAAAAATCCTGGAGTATTGTTTTGATGGCGAAAGAATCACTTTTTTTCTAATAATGAAGTGATAGAGAATTAAATTTCTGGCTATTTGTTGGGGTATATGCACCACTTAAAGTTTACCTAACAGTTGAGTGGATTTTAACAAAGCAACTAAATTATTACAAGAGGACATTGATAAATTAAGCCGTGTAGGGTAAATGAATTATCAGGGCTTTTGCTCTTCCACTATTAGATCTATGACCAGCAACTTTGACACCCTTCCCCCACCACTTTACACACCTGGGCCCAATGGGTGTGCACATGCAGAAGTGAGCACACCTGGGTATGAGAGGCGAGCATGCCAAGGAGAGAGAGAGAGCCCAGAGACAAGAGCTTAACGATTCTTGGAGGCTGGAGGGCTTCGTTCCTACTTGCCCACAAGACTTTGCCTCCCTAACCCCCCAAAGGAAAATACTTACAAATCTGATAGTCCATTCATTATATGCTTTTACCACTCATTAATAAATGGAATATATGGTAAAACCCCAGAGTTTATCTCTTATTTATCTACAAGCACCTAAAATTAATACTGGCAAACTCTAAAGATAAATATTCGAGTCCAAACCTCAGGACCCCTATGAATGTTTCCAAAAGAATTTCACCTAAATATTCCCTGATAAGGATTTTGAATGCATGTTTTGGCTATTATCTGCTTATTTTGAGGTAGTCAATCCTTATCAAACAACTGTTTCAAATCATGGCAAAAATTAACTTTTAATTATTTTAATTTTTTTTTTCACTTTTATTTTGCATTCCAAGACTGGAGAATTTCAAGCTATCTCTCTAGTGACAAGACCTCTCATACTGTTGAAATTATTATCAGTAAATGCTGCAAAGTTTGGTCACTCTTTGGGGGAGTTTATATTTGACATAACCCCATTCTTCAGGAAATATAAACAGAACAAGTGGAACACTGGTGATCAAATTAATCATGTTTGAGACACACTTCCTTAGTTTTAAGTATTGCTATAGGCTTTAACAAAGCACTTTTGGAATGGTTTAAATTTTCCTTTATGGAACATGAACATGTCTGTCTGCATGTCTACTAATATCTTCTGTTTTACACTCTACATTCTTGTGGGAAGGCATGATACAATAATTTAGTTCATTATGCTCCCTACACAATCTATTTTTTCCCTTCTCCCTCTTTCTCTGGTAGATTCAGATCTAGAGTTTCATTCTTAGGAGTCCTTAGTAGTTGGCTCTATACATACTTACAGGTAATTTGGTGATAGGTGTAATGGATTAATAAACCTGAAGGGACCGATCCTGTCCTCAAAACACAAACAATGTTGTAAACAGATGTTGCTTAAAAATAGAAAAAATAGTAAAGGAAGGCAAGGTGCTGAGAAGCCTATCATGTGAATATATACTCATTCTTAAGAGCATATTAAGAAAAATATTTTAGAATTACCAGTAATAACTTCCTATTTTGGATTTTGTTCAGATGGGTTCTTCAGGGAAAATAAAAATGAGAACAATTGTGATATTTTACCTTGGGGTTAAGGATCTATAAATCCACAGAATATAGATCAGGCATTTACAGCAGTCATTGGAATATTAGCAATATAGCTGTCAAGGTTCTTTCTCATGAAGTAAAGTCAAAGAGTCTGCTTTATTTTTCAAGTGAAGTGAAATATTTTAATTTGCTTTCTGGTTAAAATTTCATACAATTTCATTATACTGCCAGAACAGACGAATAAAAAGGAAAATGGAAATTAAATGGGTAAAAATTCTGCTGGCCATACATACAGGATGAAAATCTTAAAATTGAAGATTGGGGGCTTAATTATAAACTTGTTTATGACAAAAATAATTCAAGGTTAACCTTTACAAATTAATATAATATCCTGACTAAACATAATACCTATGCATGTATATATGTGGTTATATATGATAGCATGTATGTATGTTATTTTGTAGCCAATTCTCCATGGATCTTTCACATTTCTCTGCATGTTTTATGTTGTGACTGAAACTTGTCCACAACTTTCATTTCAGGAACATCTGCAAATTAAATAGCATAAAGACAAAGTCATCCTCCAATACAAAGGACATATTTGCTTAAAGACTTGAAAGTGACAGTGCCCTCTTCAGGAACAATGGGTAGGCATGCTCATAATATCTAATAAAAGATATAGTAGATTCTTTGATTGTAGAGTTTTTCTATATTTCAATATTCTGAAAGAGTAGATATCTTCTTTGTTTGTTTGTGTGTCCCATCCTGAGGTAATCAGAGCTTAAAAACTGGAGCAAAATACTCATGATTTGTGTATTAGTGTTATAAGTTTTTCTGACCCAGGAGTCTTGTATCTTATGTTTGAATCTATGAAACTATAGTGGGCTAATGTGTTACATTACAAGAAATTCAAATCTCAGGCCCATAGTACTCTTGACATGAATTAGACATGGTACTTGAAAACAGTTTATGGGTATAATTGTAATGATAGGGAATTGGCTGATTGCCTGACTTTTCAAATTTCAAGATGCTGATATGATAATCACAAAGTGCTTAGATATCACCAAGAATTATGATCATATTAATACAAATTTGGAAATGATAAAGTAACTATACTCATTCTAGATTAGTCATCTCATGGGATACAAGAACCAGAGATAGTTTCAATAAAATATTTTCAGGGAATAAGACTGATCTTATTTTGCTAGCTGAGCTTAAAGAAAATATTATGCTACTGGTTGACTCTAGGTTTGCCATTAAGGTAAATTTTTAGGATTGTATTATCCCCATTGAATTTTGAGAATTTTGGGATAAATCTGTTTCTCAAGATCTTATGTTATCTTTAGAGACTTTGTCCTAATTCTTAAAATAAATAAATATTTGAAGAAATGTTTGAATTTTTCATGGCTTTTTTTTTTCTTTTTTCCTGTGAGCAAGAGTACTTCATACATTTAGTGAGAGAGAATGACTTGATTTCAGGAGCCAGGCAGTACTCTTCTCTTTCTCAATATAGTTTAAGTATTCTCCTGATACATGCTCACAGCACTTACTATATTAAATTGCAAGCATTTGTCTGCTTCACCGTTTTCTTCAGTGGACTAAATTCCTGGAGGACAGGAAGTTACACATTCATTATTTGCACTCACTTCCCATCGCAACCTTAAGTACATGGTAGCCTCTGAATAAACATTTTTGGATGATAGCACCTCAATGGCATGACGTCTAAATCACAGGACTGTTTTTTAAATCCTCAGATGGTGGGAAGAGAGAAAGAGAATCCTGAAATAGAACCTGTAGAAAGAGCATCCTGGGATCTGCAGTTTTCAAAATTTCTCCAGGTGACTATAATAACCTACTTGATTATGAACCTCTTCTCCAATTCCTATCTTAGGGTTTACTTAGCTTTTGATTTAAGGTAACTCATAAATTTTTACAGCATCTCATCTTTTTATAACAATATCAAAGTGAGATATACATGTAATAAGACACCTGGGGATCTTCAGATACTATATCTCTCAGATATTTACCTGTGTATTCTTCAGTGTAGGCATGTGGGAAATTACTTGAAACTGAGGAAAGGACCAGTCTTGAAAATTAACAATGCCTTGTGGCAAGAATTGAACCTATCCCAAACATAGAAGAAGACACCATGATTCATGATCCATTGGGGACAATATATATAGATCAGTGTTCTGTCAAGAGATAAGGATATTCTAGAGCAAGCAATGTCTGCTCCTTCCTTTCAAAATCTTAAAAGCAAAACTCGAGAGAGTGAAACTGGAATATTTCTAAGAATACAAAAATTGCCAGTTTCTAATGTGACAAATCTCATTATTTCTACTACCAGTAGAAAGTCATCAGGCATTTAGAGAACAAAGGAGGAATTTGTGACCTACCCATAATGAGTTAAATCAATCAACTGAAATAGAACCCAACTGGCATAGATTTTAAAAGTAGGATACAATAATTTTAAATTAGTATGTTTCCTAAAAATTCAAATAATTTATAAAGACAGTAGATTAAAAGAGCTTGCTCTACAATAAAAATAAAATAAAAATTGCAAGATTTAAGGTGAAAAACATGCTGCATGGAACTAAAATTTCTTTAGATTTACAAAAGAAAGAGCAATCGAAATTGAATGCATAGCTATGAAAAGTATTCTAAATGAAACAGGGAAAGAGTAATAGAACAGGGCAAGAGTGATAAAATTAACAAGGTATTAATTAACCATCTTGATACAATATCCAGCAGCCACAAAAAATGTGTTACTTTAAATCTTCATAAGAAAGGGAAAATATAACACAAAAATATATTTGAAGAAATAATGACCAAAGTTTTCCTAAAGTCACAGAAAACTAAACATCTATAGATTTAGGAAGTTCAACAAATCATAAGAACAAGCAAATTGAAGAAAATTATAAGGAAGAGTGGCAAAACCAGTGATACAAAGAAAATTGTTAGAACAAGCAAACTAAACTAGGAAGTTTTAATAAGATCAGTGAAATATGTCATTTTAAACATTCTGACTTCAAGATATAAGCTTTAATTATGAAAACTTAATAAAAGACCTACTGGAATAAGAAATTCTTATGTTCAAACATTTAATGGTAAAGTTTACAATAGATTTGTCATTGGTAAGCAGTCTTTCTGAAATATAGGAAAACCATAGCAACATAGAATTATATATACTGATTTGAAAGTAGTTGTCCTAAAAGAAAAATAAATTGTTGATCTCCTAAAAAAGGTATGAAAGGACAGATATAGACTGGGAGTTTATATTCTAAAGTCTCATATTTGATTAAGGACCTTTGTCTAATGGTTAAAGGGTCCTATTAAAATAAGAAAACACCATAATTTTTAAAATGGGCAAATTATGTAACTAGCACATGAAAATATATACATCTTAGTCATTAGGGAAATGCATATATGTGTGTGTAAATTTCTGTGTATTCATGTTTCCTGTTGTGTAAATGGTCAGAAAGCGTCAGCTGGATAGTGAGGGACAGTACTTTAACTTTGGTCATCATTTGGTGATGTGGTATATAGATTTGTTGAGGTATGAAACCGTGCTCCTAAAATTTATATAGAATTGTATGTAAATCAGTGGCACAAAATTAAAAAAAAAAAAAAAAGACAAGAAGGTATTTGGAAACTGGGAGTAAGTAACAATGGAAGTTGATTATCTGATTATGAGGATGATTTTATGGGTATTTGTATACCTGAAACTTTGCTGGTACACTTTATAACACAACGAAATATTTTGTTTAAAAATTCTTTATTTTTAATTATCTAATTATCCATTTAATTATATTCTTCTCACAAATTTTAATAATCCTATATTAAGCTTCATAAATATTAATTAAAAATATCTCCAAATAATCTGTCTCATTACATTAATAATATATCAGATTCTTCACATTATTTTTTCCCTCTGTCAAATTTACTTGATATTGAGTACAGAACAAACAGTGTCTTTTAGGGATTCACAATGGTTTGTTATCTGCAAATCAATTTTATTTGCTCCAAATTCACTGAAGTAGAAAAAGCTTTTTTTAAAAAAATAGAATTCTACTTCCTTTAAATTTTACATTATTTAATTGCAGTTTTATATTCTAAATCTCTCTCCTATCAAAGCTGTATTTCCTATTTGGTAAAGTGAAAACATAATTAGGGTGAGTATATATTTCATCAAGTGGTTGACCTCCACAGATATAGTTCAGATAATCTAAATAATAAAACTTTTACACTTCATTCTGCAGCTACATTAAAATGCATATGACCTCAATAGATACACAATTACCCTTTGATTTTATCACCATAACATAAAAATAGACAAACAAGAAAGACTCATTTTCTTATGCACTGCCTGATAAGCTGAATCTGCAGACTATACTTGTCTGTTTTGTTTGTCTTATAACAATGAGAGCAAGTAGGATTCTCTTTATTTCCTTAATTCATTTTAAATTATTTAGGATCATTTTTTCTGTTCAAAACCTGTTTACCTTAGCCTAAGTTAAGTGTTCTTTTTTCTTCTTTGAAACAGTCTAATTACTGGAGTGGGGAGATTTTCATCAGCCAACACATATTGCATCTACAAGTGTTGGAACAATAACTGAAGGCGACTGATTGACAGCAACTGTTACCAAATTAGCATTTCCATGGAAGTCAGCATCAGTTATCCTCAACAGACATTATCCTTTTCTGAGATTTTCTAAACTGCTTTTCAGTACAGGCCAAATCACTCAGTATGCAATAAAACAAAAGAAACTTTGTCAGAATACTGTATTAGGACAGAAGCAAGGAACTTGAGTTTCATGCTATACAACTGTTCTTTAGATTTAAAGTGCAACAAACAACAGGTTCTTTGTATTAACCATTAAATTTAGATTGGCCCAACTTATATTTAGCATATTTAATAAGTGACACATACACTGTATTGAGAAAAGTTGTTTTAAAACTAATGAATTGTCAACACATCCATCATGAAAACAAGAAATCTTACTAAGATTAAATTTAAAGACATATGAAATGGCAATGAAACATACCTTATAATAAGGAATAAAGAATAATGCTTTTATTGTATGACTTTTGAAACTTAAAAAAACACAATATTTAAATTCTGAGTCTGATATTAGTACAGGAAAAATTCTGAATGAAATATAATAAAGTTTCTATCCTAATTAATAGACAATTTTATGTTATATTGGATTGTACATTTCTCATTAGCTGTATTGATGTGAGTTAGAGTCAAATGAAGCGATGAATTGGACTAGTTTTCAAAACAATAAAAGGAATATTTATGTGCATTATATCATGTACATAATTACAGGATTTAAAATAATGTACAATAGAAATTATATAGATGCTCCATTTTTATTTACTAGCTACTGAGTTGTTCAATTTGACAGATTAGATGTGTTAGTATCACCCAAACGTTAGCACATATTACATTAATCATCTTTATCTAGAAATGCTTCATTCCAATATATTTTGACAACTGGAAAGTCTATTACTACATCATATCTAGAATCTTAGTTATTTTGTTGTTGTTTTGTTTGGTTGTTTTTTTTGAGACTAGGTATCACTATTTTTGCCTGTGGAACCGCAGGCTCACATTGCCCGGGGTACCACATACTCAAGCAATCCCCAGCCTCAGCTTCCCAGGTAGCTGGGATTCCAGGTGCGCACCACCACGCCCAGCTATTTTTTTTGGAACTAGGTCTCTCCACGGGCCCCAGGCAGGACTCGAAGCACAATCCCTAGCCCAGGCTGCTTCATAGGCCAAAGCTTATAGGCACGAGCCACTGTCCTAGGCTAGAATCTTAGGTTTTGTTTTGTTTTTATTTTTTCTCTCCTTTCTCAGAGATAATAGTAACATTTTTAGTCACTAAGCTTTCAAAAAACATCTCTAACGTATGTCAAATATTTTCATCTTTCTAGAAAACACGTAATTTTATCTATGCTGTAGTCATAATTTTTTTAAAATTGCTTGTATATATAAGCAATCATCATATGGAATACTGAAGCAGTGAGGGAGGTAGCTTATTAAAATTGTGGAAATCTGTTTCCTTTTGGTGTATTTCTTAATGGCCTCAATTTATCACTATAGTCCCCATTTTTGTACCCATAAAATAAAAGAACAGATGTAAAAGTAAGGTGATTTCTTAATATTCTTGGATCTCTGAACATCTACACCTGTTCTAAAGACATTTAACAGTATCATGAAAGGCCCCCTTTTCAAATAGATTCGTATCAGAGGTTATGTCTTAGACCTATTAATTTAGGGAAGGAACACATAATTATTTCCCTACAACCTATTTCACATTTTTTTTTTAAAACAAACAATATTGACATTGGAAATGCAGGAAGCAGAACTGAATAGAGTGGTTGAACCCCAGATTTGGTGGCTTGGTAAAAACTGGAGCATTGTCTTCAATAATATCTAGGTTTCTGCTTGATTGAGCCAAGGAGACATTTACAAATATATGGAATTTGGTATGTGAACAATTATGAAAGATAACCTATACAATTTCAAGTAATAAATACTATCCCTACATTTAAAATAAAAAAAAATGCAATCAATATTATATGACCTTTTAATCTAGATCACTTTAGGGCAAATATATTTTACTTTATTTAAGTGTGTTGATCTATTAATTTGGATAATGTATTGGAGACAGTGCATCTGAATTTCAGGAAGATATTTGGCAAGGTTTTACACAATGTCCTTGAGAACAAAAAGTCAATTTTTAGGGAAGCATTCTATTTGAGTGTAGTTTTCAGTGGTTGATCTTGTTCAGAAAATTCTGTCAGAGACAAAACAGATTCTAGTAACATGCAACGGAGGCTTCTGCTCCTGCTCTATTTTACATTTTTATCAATGACTTGGTTGATTAAAATTGCAGACAACACAAAACTGGAAGTGAGAGCTATTATGTTAGGTGGCAGACATCAGATGCAAATAGAAACAAAGGATATCAGATGTCCTGAGAGAGTTACATTGGGAAATCAACACAATGTATCAAAGCAGACTTATACAAAGTCACAGCAAAGGCAGGCAAGGTCTCTTGCTCTAAAGACTTAATTGGAATTTGACTGAACATATAATATATTGGAAAAAAGAATGCCAATCAAGTCTCCATCATGAGAATGATGAAGAAGGAGAGTCACAGAAACAAATGTTGGCTCTTGTCATTGGAACGCTAATCAGGGAAGAAGGAACTTTTGTGAATGTGTTACAAATATTCAGCAACCAAAAGTAAAACTTGAAGAAATCAAGACTTTGAAGACAAATTAAGAGCAAAGAACTGAATCCATAATCAAAAAATGTCCAACCAAAAAAAGCCAAGATCAGATTTTTTAATGGCTAATTTTACCAATTTATAAAGATTTAATACCAGTCTTCCCCAAACTCTTTAAAAAAGAAAATAATACAAGAGCACGAAACACTAAGCCACTATCTTAGATGAAAGACACAAAAATCCCCACAAAATATTAGCAGCTTTAATTATACAGTACATAGAATGTAACACACACCATGATCAAGTGTTGCTTTTCCAGGGATGCAGAGTTTGTTTGACACACATCTATGATTAAGTTATATCAAATAACAAAATGAAGGGTAAAATTATATGAGTATCCAAATAGATTAAGAAAAATCATTTGACAAATATATATTTATAAACATATATATGCAAGTATATGTGTATGTAAATAAATATGTATACCTATGTTTATTATTGTTTAATCTCAAGAAAAAAGGACTCCTGATATTCATGACAGCATGAATAGACCTAAGTGTATTAGACTAAAAAAAAAAATCTATCAGAAAGAGAAAGACAAATACTGAAAGTTATCTATATGTGGAATCTGAAAAAAAGGGGGAAAAAAGTCAGCAATTAAAGAATGGCTGTCAGGAGATGAGAAAGTAGGGTAAATGGGAACATGGTATAAAACTTCCACTATAGGAAAGAATAAGGTCTATGGATCAAATGGGTAACATGTCGAAACTAACTGATAACACTGTATTTTATTAGTGAAATTTTCCAAGAATAGAACATAAATATTCTCAGCAATTCCCCTTCCCACTGTAAGATTATAGGTGTGTTAACTAAGGGAGGTATCCTTTTACAATGTAGCATATTACCATAATGTGTATTGTTTGCTTGAATTTTTAACATTACCCCTAAGATTCTATTGGTGTTAGTGCACCAAGTTGGTGAGGAATATGAGATTCCATATTCCACATGTTAAGTATGTTCTTTAACATTTAAGCTGGAAATCAATTATCATTTGTAATCTTTTTTTATAATTTTTTTATGTAGATACGTAAGGATTGTATAATTATATTTTGGAATTCTAACCTGAAAAATCACCTGTGAATTTTATGTCCCTCGGTATGGCTTCTACTAGTATTTGTCTTAATAGAGGGTATTATTCTGCCCTCAGCAAATTTGCACCAGTCAATGATCTTGGTTGCTTTATCACATAAAGTTGCATTAACACCCCCCATTTTAGTTTCCTTATTTCTTATATTCTGTCTTCAAAGGAATACACACAATGTTATACAATTTTATATTAAGTGATATTTATGCAACCTGGTATTAAAATGACTGAATTCAAAATTGTAACTTTTTGTGTATGCTTATATTCTTCAGTATTTACCTAATACCCAGAAGAGCAATTGTCACTTTGTAACCAAGAGGTGGCAAAAACAGACAAATCTAACATGAATGAAGTGTCAAAAATATATAATACACATGCACACACATATAGAAAATAGGTTCTTTAATTGCACTCTGGCACTAATGCATAAAATAATACAAAATGCATGGAATCTAATACAAAATATATGTATTTTGTATTATTAGTGAGATGATTAAATGTGAAATGTGGAAGCAGGTAGAGAGATGAAGCTTCAGATAAGAGGAATACCACCTATCTCTCTAGCCCCCTCTGACACACTAGGAGGTGGTGATAGCACATCTCAAACCAGTAACCCAGCTTCCTAACTTCTTTGAAATGTCCCAAGAAACATATGACATTTTAGTAATGGCTGTTTCCCCCCAAAGGTAAATTCTACTGTTATCATTAATCCCCACATCCTCCCTGGTGCATGTCATGTACACTTTGCTACTTCCTCATTACGTCATAGTAAATTTTCCTTGCTGGGGTATATAAGGGATTTCTCAACTTTATTAAAGTGGGACCTGGACATGCTTACCAGGATCCCCATTCTGTGGGCTAATCTCACAGATCGCTATCAGTTTCTTCCATCTCAATTTCTTCTTCATTCCACATGTGACTCCTAACAATTAAACACATTTATTCATTAAGCCACTACCTAACAGAGAGAGGGCTTGGTTTGATATGACAGTTAATATATAATAATCTATGGAGATTGAGATAGACTAGTGGTGGGAACACTGAGTATAAAGTTAAGGTGCATTATGATGTTCATTTTTCTATCTTAAGATTATAGTGAGATAGACACTTCATCTTTCACTGAGCCTGTACGGTCGCTAATGGAATATCAGAATCCATGGGCTCAGAAGCATACTTGTACTCAGGTTATGAGTTTTCTAGCCAGGTCACCCAAAGTAAGTTTTCAATCAAGATCTCTAAATCTCCTTGTCTGGACTTTTGAATTTTTTTCCCCTTGGGGTGCTTGAAAATCCTGGCTGACATGAAATTGAACTACTTTTGCTGATCTCTTAGAATCTTACCCTGATATTATCCATTTGCGGTTCTAATTACCAATTATCTTCTTACATTGTAGGTAAAAGGTAACTAAGAATCATTAAGTACTAAAGTCAGGCACTTTCCTAATTTTTTATGTATGGATGTACCATATTTCTAACAATCTTGCAATATAGGAACTACAATTGTACCTTTTACAGAGAAAGAAATGGATTTCAGATCTTAAATCACTGAAGGTTATCTTAGACCTAAGTGCATGTAAGTCTACTTACTACTTATAGAGAGAAACCCCATTCTGATTACCCTTGCATTTATTTTTCTTTTTACAAACCACAGTTTGATGTCTATTTCTTTCTGAAAATTCTATAGACTCATCTGAACTCATGTATGATATTATCAATTTTAAGGCATCCGGACTATAATACTATGCATGCATAATAAAAGTTAATGATTATTGAGTACTTAGCATGCTACGCAAACCATTTATTTTATTATTTTTATTATTTTTAAACCAATATCTGCATTATTATTATTATTATTATTATTATTATTATTTTACATCATTTCAGTCCCTGGGGGTCACCCACCACCTGCCCTTCCCACCCGCTCCAGCTGGTCCCCACTCTCCCCTTGTGCAGTTTCATTTGGTTGACCATATATTAGTGAAACCATTTGGTTTCTGTCCCTTTCTATCTGGCTCGTTTCTGCTAGAATGGTTTCTTCTAGGTACATCCAGGTGTCTATAAATTCATCAAATTTGTCATTTTTGATTGATGAGTAATACTCCATTGTGTATATATACCACATCTTTTTCATCCACTCATCTGTTCTGGGGAATTTGGGTTGTTTCCATGTCCTTGCAATTATAAATAGTGCTGCAATAAACATCCGAGCACAGGTGTCCTTTTGTACCCACATTGAGATCTCCTTTGGGTAGATTACCAGAAGTGCGACTGCTGGGTCAAATGGTAATTCCATTTTCATGAGTTTGAGGGTCCTCCATACTGCTTTCCATAGTGGCTGGATGAGTTTACATTCCCAACAGCAGTGTAGGAGTGTCCTTTCTCTCCACATCCATGCCAGCACTTGTTGTTGCCTGTTTTTTTTGTTTTGTTTTTTGTTTTTTGATGTGGGCCATTCTTACTGGTGTAAGGTGGTATCTCATTGTGGTTTTGATTTGCATTTCTCTGATTGCTAGTGATATTGAGCAATTTTTCATGTGCCTGCTGGCCATTTGTATTTCCTCTTTGGAGAAGTGTTTTTTAGTTCTTCTCCCCATTTTTTGATTGGGCATCTTGTTTTGTTTTTGTTTAGTTGTGTGAGTTCCTTGTAGATCTGAGTTATTAATCCCTTATCACTCTTGTGAAGGGCAAAAATTTTTTCCCATTTAGTTGGGATTTTTTTAGTTTTTTCTGTTGTCTCTTTTGTAGTACAGAAGCTTTTTAGTTTGATGAAGTCCCATCTGTTTATGTTTTCCTTCAATATTTTGCCTTCTGCAGATGATTCCAGGAAGGGGTTTCTGAATTGTATTTCATGGAGGGTTTTGCCCAAGTTTTCCTCTATGTATGTTGTGGTTTCAGGTCTGATATCTAAGTC
>PVHY01001746.1:15037-83219 GCA_004024945.1 Uropsilus gracilis
GGGGGGGGGGGGGGGGGGGGGGGGGGGGGGGGGGGGGGAGGAGGAGGAGGAGGAGGAGGAGGAGGAGGAGGAAGAGGAGGAGGAGGAGGAGAGAGAGAGAATGAATGAGAATATGAATATGGCAGTTAAGGGAGAGCCAAATAAAAGTCCCAAGTGTCTAACCTTGATTACTAGAAGAGAACTGGGATGACAAAGAGCAAGGAATCAGGAGAGAAAGCAATCAATGATACAGGAGGGAGAGAATAACATGGCTAGGTTGGAGAAGTTTTCCATACTCAAAATGAGAGAGAAGGAGAGACTTAGGGGTGACAATGGGCAGAAGAGTTGATGGAATTCATATGGGCTGACCTTCATTTTCTCAGTGATACAAAGTCATCAACTCAGTGTGGGAACAGCTGATGCCAAAAACCAGGTTAGGGAAAAACAAGAGTAAATTTCTTCCTATTGCCTCATCATTGATGATGCCCTATCATGATCATGGCCAGCAGAAATAAGGGATCCAACAATTATTAACTAGGGCTTATAATAAGGGAGTCTAGATCCCCAAATCTTAATTTAATCTAAATTCTCTATTTTTCTAGCAAGGGCAAAACAAAGGCTTTCAAATAGATAATAGTGAAATATTTGAGGGTAAAAAAATGGAGACCAACTTTTTACCAGCTGGCAGCACAATCTCAGAGGCTAATATGCCAATATTCCCAAAAGGTTCAAAATCTAAGAACATAAAAACTACAAAGGTTTCATGAAAATTCTCCCTCTAATCTGATTATTGAAGTGTTTAAGCCCTCCAGTAACTGAGAGAAAGATAAAACTATCAGAGATCATTAGTTGCCTACCCAAATCCCTTTGTTCTTCCTGGGTATTTTTCACTAGAAAATTCTCTCCTTCATTTATGTGATACAGTGGTAAGCTGAGTAACCCAAGAAATGAAGGAACTCAAATGCCTTTGCCACAGATTGATTTGGAAAGGAGTATAAGACCAACTTACACTTAATGAGACCTGAGGAGTAGGCTGCTGCACTTCTGGGTATGGTTAGGTGTTATCTTCTCCCTATGGGCATACTAGTGACTAGCTGTGACTCATGAAAATCTAAAATTATCCAGTGACCATGAGGGATCAGAAGAAAAAGCTGGGAGTGGGAATGGTATAAGAGAAAAGCAAAGGTTATCCATGAGGATCTATATTAACCAACCTGGGACCATCATCAAATGGTGCTTCTTTTTAGAAGTGGTAGTATTTTCATAATATAAATATAAATACACATATATATGCAAATTTAAAAAAAATAAATTAAATTAAAAAAAAAAACAACCATCACAGAGATAGTTGACATTCTCTGTGGATATCTCTTCTATCCTATTCCCCATTATACATTCCCAGAAATAATAATTAGTACACTGGATCTGATGTTTGCCATTCCAGTGGTATTTGAAACTTTTAAATCACACATAAGTAAATAATATATTATTTTGCATGCTTATAATTTTGTAATTATGGTACTGTAATATGTATACCTATCTATGTAACTTGTTTTCTTCCCACAAAAAGTTTTTGAATTATTAAAAAAATATTTTATTTTTGGTTTTTGTTGTGTTTTTCTCTGTTTGATTCTTGAAACTGATCATATCTGAACTGATTCAAGAGATGCATAGAAGAAATAATGCTCCTACTCCCAACTAGTTACACCAGCTTCTCTCATTGGGTGACTGACACACTCAGCCAGAGCACTTTTTACAGAACTTTGGTGAACATGTTTTACTGCATCTCTAACTTTTGTCATTCTTTCATAATGCCTAATGTTATCAACCTCTCTGAATGCTAACATTTTGGAAAACCCTGAAGACCATAAGTCTAAGTTCTGTGTATTATGAGAAAAAGAAAAGGCATTTGAGGATACATAGATAAAAATCTTCATGAAAGAATAGGAAAACAAATTTATTTCAAAACACATCATCCCTAATGAGCTATACCATATTTATGATTTGTCTTTAAACAAAAGGCAATAAAAACAGTGTTTCATGCAAAATATACTCGCCTGCTTAAAAATAGCTGATTTCATCAGTGAACTCTGTATCTTTTTAAAATGTTTTGAGTAATCCCTTAAAGTATGACTACTGAAAGCTTTGTTTCATAAAATGGTGACAGATTTTTCCATGTAAGGCCAAGTCAAATCAGTTATTAAAGAGATCCAAAAATAGAGGAAAAGTGAATAAGAAGAAAGTATACATCTTATTAAAAAAGTTATTTGCCTGCAAATATTCTAAACCAAAGTCTGAATTACATGGCAGCTTTGATATGTTGTGTATTTTACAGATATATGCAAAAAAAAAAAAAAACCAAAAACAACAACAGGAGTTTTTATTAAGCAGGGACAAGATAAATATTCTGTATTTTGCTATAAAAAGTAGTGTTTGAAGCTGCCTTTATGGAATCACATTACATTTCAACAATAGGATACTAGTTTGAATGCTAATTATAAAATCTTTAGTTAACATCACACATATTTGTATCCATTATAATATATACATCATTTTAACATAATTATTAAAGAATCCAATGCAGCACTGAATTTCTTTTAAAACAAAAAATTTCTTCTGTCTTAATATACAGTTAAACAATAAGAATAAAATTTTTCATGAATATCTTTCAAAGGAACAACCTAGAAACCTAGAGACAGTATCTTTAGGGTGACTTTCACATAACTGCTGTTGCAGGAGGGACTCTGTTAGGAATTAGTGCCGAACAAAAGCAACGCAGACCGAAAGCACAAAAGAATCAAGATGAGTGGGTCAAGATTTCTTGAAAACAATGGCGAGATGCCATCAAGTGGCTGAAGAAAGAATTCACGTGGGAAGTGAAAACCACTGCCATCTGGTGCCCAGTACTGGGAATTATTTTACATTGAAAACCTATATGAGGTGACCTTAATGTTGAACCCATGTATGTTGATTCCCCACAATGAACACCTGAAACGATATGCCAAAACGCAATGTTACTTCAAGAAAACATTTTTAACTACACATATGTTAACGCTGGTCTTTCATGTGGTCCATTACTGAAGGCTCGGTATCTCCCCATCGCCATTAACAGAAGAACGCATAACCTTCATTGTGCCAATTAGGGTAATGGTAGATTCGGAAAGAATATTAATAGCAGAGTATCAGTCACAATTTTATGGTGGTTGAAGGGTATGCTTAACATTATTTTAACTTTTCCAGTAAATCACTTTTAGGGAATTTTTCCACAATGAATTCAAATCTAGCTGACATTTGTAAGTATATTTAATTTTGACAGTATGACATTTTAAAACAGAATTTTTTTCTTTTCTTTCTCCAATGGTAGGATTCTTAGATTTTTGTTGGTGCTATTACTCTTGTTTTGCTTTTTAGATGAAAGAGACCTTACAAATCATTTGATTCATTCCTTCCCATCTTCAAAAAAAAAAAAAGTATTTCTTGACAATCTTCCAATTGTGCACCGATCTATAATGAGCAAAACAGATATATGCCCTGCCTTTACAGAGAGTATACTCTAGGAGGTGATAAACACCAGAAAAGTTGTAATAGGCTATTCATTCAAAACATATGAACTGAGCACATACTATATCTTATGCCTTATTCAGGGATTCACTAGCAAAGAAAAAAAAAGGATTAGTAGTCTCAAAGAGTGCTTTTATATGTAAAGAGGAAGTAAACAAAGGTTGTAACACAGCCCTTTCCTAGGGAAATGACATTCTGTAGGAATCAAGGGAAGGAGCCAGCAGAGGGAAGGGGGCAAAGACCAAGGGGGCAAAGAACTGCAGGTGCATATTCTCCATATGACATGGGGGAAGGAAGAATAGCCTGAACAGGATGAACCGGGGGCACAGCGTTATGACCTGGGGTAAGATGGGCGGAAAATACTGCAGGGTCTTACAGGTATGCTAGGAGTTTGATTTTCAGTTTACCGTCAATGGAAAGCCACTGAAATAACAATCATAGAAGCAAACAATTTGTTTCAAAATACCAGTCCAACCTCTGTTTGCTAGATAGGTGGCTGAATGCAGGAGAGGGTGGAGAGAAGTGAGGAGTGAGGATTTAAGGAGTATGGGAGGACAAAAGTATATTCTCACATTTTTAGAGAGAAATTCCTTTCATGGAGCTTTTTTAAAAGAAAAAAGTGAATTGAACAATTTACTGAAACCATCTTAACAACTTTCTATCAACTCCATCAATACTAGGGGATGGCACTTTTTCACCTACAAACATTGATGTGCTCAGGAAATCAGAAAGAGCGGTATTTTATGCTCTGTTATCAGGTCATAGTTCTTCACTTACTCACACCTCTATCACACCACTGATTATACTTTCTGATGGAATAACCAAGCTATTCTGTGGTCATCTTCCACACAAGACTAGACACACCGTGAACAGTGTTTTTTGTTTGTTGTTTTCAGTCCCACAATCCTGTTCTTTATACTTAAGGATTTTTAAATATTTAACTAAATAATTGTAGCACCTTCATTCATGTACCACAGAATTTTAAATTTTAAAATTAGAATCTTCACTTTCTTAATGTAAAATGTAGATCCAAGTTAAGTTATTTATTCTTTTATGCTTTTCAAATGTAGACAATTAAAGTTGAATACATGAATCCTCATGTTATCTTAGCTCTGCAGACAAGGAAGCACAGGATACTAGGTAACTAAAGAGTTTTCTTGGGCATCTATGTGATCTTCTGAGTTCTGTTCACTTTCTTTAAAGCTGTGACACTATTTACCTGATACTGACTTCTCTTGTTCTATGTTTCTGAAAATGACAAGAATTTGTCATACTAGCCACCTATCTCAATAGCTCCCCAGCTTACTGCAGAGAGTTATGTGAGAATCACCAAGACCAATTTTGAGAAAGAAAAAAAAGTGCAATTTTTTTATTGGGAGCAGAATTTATAACCTAAAAAGAATGGCTTTCCCACATCCTCAGAATGAGGAAGGGCCTTACCTCACAGCCCTGGATCTGGTACAGGAGAAGCGCCTCTGAAATAATGTAGAGGTCCTTTATATTATACCATCTCCTTGAGTTCTCTTTGTATTTGTTTCTGCACTTTTGGGTTCTCATGGCACCAGTGATGTGTCTCTACAGAATCACACTTGAAGCCTATGGTGATCTATTTCATACACTCTGTCTTCTTTATTAAAATTTAAGTCCAGGAGGGCAGTCTCTTGTTTCTCTATCCTCAGCATCTTATCTACTTGCAAGATCTTGAATACATGTGACAGATCACAAAAAAGGGATTCAAGGACAAAAAGCTTTTCTGATCTCAAATTAAAGTTATTACTTCAAAGTAAGTGAGAAATCACACACCAAGCTTTAGTTCAGTGACTGCCAGCAAGGAGAGATTTAACCCCCAGAGGCCATTTAACAATATCTGGAGACATTTTTGTCACCTCATTGAGAAAGACTGCTATTGTCACCTTGCTGGTGGAGATCAGAAATGTCACTAAACATCTTGCAACTCCCAGGGCAGTTGCTTTTAACTGAGCATTACAGCATGCCCAAGGCCAGTAGCGTCTAGGTTAATGATTCAATTATTTATTACATATATAATAAAAAAAAAAGCCCAAACATCTTAATAGAAATTATTTTGGTTTTATCCAAATCTTAGGACTTACCAAAATAGTATCATTTAAGAGGATAAATGCAAAAGCACTCTAGCATTCCCCCCTTATAATGCATTAAATGGTAATAAAAACTATTGCACACATTGTGCTAAAGTAAAATACAAAAAGGAGATCAGACTTGAAAATTCTGTAATCAGATAAAACCACGTAAGTCACATATGCAAACTCAATTTAGGTAATTTCATGAACGTAAGCAAAACAACTTAGGTCTTTTCTTGCAAATGTATGATAAGCATAAAAGATACTTAAGTCATCTCCTTAAAATGGTGTACGATGATCACTTTTAACCAATGTCCTTTCTGGAGACCCCATTATAATACCCACTCCTTGCAAAGACTACTCAAGGTCCTCGTTATCCCTTTATGAGTCATTCGGTGATATCAAGTCTCTGTGTTTCATCTTGGTTTTAGATTTGAAAGATCCCAACTCAAGCACTGTTACATTCACAACAAATTCTTACTAGATACAATGTTAGTGATCTGGTTTTAAGTTTTACTGTTTTGTTTTAACAATCTAAGATGAAATCAACCACAGCTTCTAAAAGGCACAGCAGGCAAGGTAAAGGCTAAGAGACAATCTATCCCTTATGACTTCTCATTTACATAAAGTTGGTTGGTGTTTCTCAAAATCAAACAGAAACGCTTTCACAAAATGTAAACAAACCAAAAATACATACATACATACATACATACATACATAGATAACCAAAGTCCTAACTTTAGTTCAGCAAAGTCCCATCCAGTACTGGATTCTGATTTCTGTAGCCAGGGAACTTTGACTTTGCCTTTGCTAGGCCGGCTTAGCCATAAAAATGATTTGGACAACTTCCTGACAGCCATCACCAACCCATTGCTGGGTCTGAGCTAAGCAGACACAATCAGAAGCTACTACCATGACCATCTCCTTTCACATCTGCTTTCCTGTTATCTCATGTCTAAACTACCTTGCTTCCATCAGCAGTCAAGTTTTCTGGATTTTGTTAGCCTAATTTTTGAATACTCACTTTAAAGAATTATAGTGAATGGTTTGATTGCACAAAAATAAACGGTTCTTAAAAATAAATGAAATTTTAAAAATGATGCTTTAGGTATGTCCTGTAATTTTTTTTTAATTTTAACTTTTTCTTTTCTGTTTATATATATATTTTACATCATTGTCTACCCCAAGGTTCTCCCACCACCATAATCTCTTGGTACCATTCCTTCGCTGATTTTACCTTCTCCTTGTTCTATGCTTTAATTCTGTTGACAGCTTTAAATTTTTCTTGTCCATTTGTTTGTTGTATCCTATAAAATTTTTACAGGATAGTTGTTCAATACCATACCCCATGACTGTCTAAGTATTTACTCATCTCTTCCTCTTTGACGCCTCCATGTATCTCTACTAAACTGCTAACATGAAACTATCAGTGGAAAACTAAATTAAGAGAATGGGCTATAGAAAGTCAAAGTAAGGAAAGAGATAAAAGCTGAACAATATTATTTTGCCTGATATTTTTGAAGACTAGTTTCTCTCTCAATTCTTATTGTATTTTTTAATATAGGTAAAACCACACCTTAGCAAAACAAAATATACATCTTTGGTTCTTGTATTTTTAGGGAAAACTTGAAACCTAATTTTAGCACTATTTTCTTATGTTCATTTTATGGGTTCATTATGTTCCTTTTAATTATAAAAACTCTGTAAGGTTGTTATTCTGAGTAAATTTAGCCTCTGAATATCCTTTCTCCTGGGATAAAGCCAACAATGCTGTTGGCTTTTTATAGACAGTTGTTGCCACAATAATCTTGTTTTCAAAAATGAATGATCTAGAGCCAACCAAGAGTGCGTGGTTAAATCAAAAGGAGAAAAAAAAATCCTATCTATTGTCTTGTCTTTGATCTTCTTCCAAGATCTGGGATGAGACATATTCAATAATGATTTCTGTCCCTCTGAAGACCATTCTGTCTTCTTTCTTATTCATAGGTATTGGTGACCATGAAAACAGAAGAGAAGACAGGAACTAGCCCTTCAAAGTTACATTTAATTGGAGGAAATCTTTATTAGTAGACAATGAAATTGGGATTCAGATGCTGTTTCTGTTGACAATATTTTCACGTCTAATGTTGCCATGTATTAATTAGCAAACTGACTGCCTCTATGATTTTATTATAGCCCAAAATTTATTGCACTGCAAGTCTCGCTGATAATAGGGTGCTCACTGACCTCTACATTACCTTTTCCTTATAAACACTAGCTATGTGCCAAGTGTCAAGATAGAGAATGAAAATACACAGACCATGAAGGAACACCCAGCCTGGCACAGAAGAAGATTATCTATCATTTTAATAAAATGTGATGATGTCTACAAGAGAAATAAATACTAGGGGTAACAGAGCAGAAAGGCATTGATTGCTTCGGTGGGTCAAAGAAAGTTTTACAAAGGAGTTATTTGTACCCACCTTTGAAGAATAAAGAGGAGCTCACTAAGTTGACAGGGTAAAAGCAGCATCAAGGAAACAGCAGATTCCACAGGACATGAAGTATACATGTTATGAGCTCTAGATACACTTTGATGACACTGTAATAGAAGGCACATGTACAAAAACAGGTGCAAGTATGGAATTAAGGTGATTTCAGGGGATTATCCAGAACATCTTGGAAGGAATACAAACCAAGAAACAAACACTCCTGTGCTTTATGCTTTACCTTCCAAGTTATAGGATAAGAAAAGAGATAAACTCTTACATAAAGGATTTTGCAGGGAGAGACTTGCAAGTATATGGCAACTGTTTCAATGAGAGGTGGATACTGTATACGGAAGAGGGCAAAGAAGATGAATCCTAGGATGTCATAGAGGGTAAGTTAATGGATCATGGGAACTTTTGTCTCAAGAGGAAAATAGGAGGAAAAGCAGGTATAATTTTTATGGTGGTACAGTGAAAATCTTAGTGTCATAGGCTCAATATATAGTGAATAAAGGGTGCTTGATAATGATGACTAGAACAATATAGCTAAAATATTTTTCAATATAAAAACAAAGTATGGAGCTGATCAAGTTATTCATAACATTGGTTTATATATTCATACATGCAAACATATATAAAACAAATTTATCCATACTAAGAGAAATTACATATTTATAGCAACCTAAGGGAAACACTGCAATAAAGGATGACTTTGTATCCAGTCTGCACATCTGTGCACATTGATTTTTAAATCTGAGGCAAGTGGAGTGCTGGTGGGTCTCCCAATGATGCAATTTGGCTTTCAATTCTCCACCATTGTACCTATACCCTGATAATTAATTGAACTGTTTCAATTCTCACCCAGCAGTCTGTTTATTTTCCTACCTGAGAATGAAGGGATATTTCTTTATAAGACATAAAATTAGGAGGTGGGGAATTTTCTCACTGAGTGTTAAGCCATTCAGTGGGCTGATTTGTTCCTACACATTTAACAAGTACTTACACCTCAAGAAAACATATTTGGGATTTTTAGTGTCTAAAAATCTATCTACATTTTTCAAGAATGCTATTTTATGAATAAATGGTATTGTTTATCAAATCCAAAGTTGGTGAATGGCTAAAATGACAGAAAACATTTTATGTCATAAAGCTTCATAGTCCTTTTCTAGGCTACATGCACTCATTTATGCCCAAGTGTTCTCTCAGTTCTTTGAAATACAGATTCACTTAATTCTTAATATAAGAGTATTGAGTGTTGTTATTAATTCCAGGTAACAGATGAGGAAACTGAAATTAAGTAGCATGTCCAAGGATATCTTTCCCCAGCATTCCAGCAACTCCCAGCCTCTTTGTCAGTCCCAGCTAGTGAGTTCCAAGGTGCCCATTCCTGTCAGGTAATAGAGGAGATGTGGGCTTGCAGTTTGCAAACCCTGGGCACTGGCACCACTTAAAGATGCTAAGAGTAACCAGAACAGAAGACTGAGAAAACACATCCTCTGAAATGGAGTAGATAATAATCTTTAAAATAAATAAAAAAATAAATACCTGAAAGATGCACTACCAGACAAAGCCACTCTCCAGGAAATACTATCAGGGGAACAAGGGAAATAATACAGAGGAATAAACGATGAAGCTAACCACCACAGGAACACAGGACAAGACAGAATTAATCACAACCTTGCAAAGGAACCTAATAACCATGCCAACCAGTACAAGTGCCACAGTGGCCCATAGCATAGATCAACTCTGAAAACAAACAAGGAAGAAGTAAAACTGCAAATGTTCAAGCAAGCCTTCAAGAACTAATACACCATCAAAAAAGAGACAATCTCCAGAACCCAATAATGATGACTTAGAAGAAATGCCATATCTGTCAGAGAGGGAATTCAAACTCAGGATGACAAAAGCATTCAGAGTAACGAGAAGAGCTCAAATTCAACATGACAAAAATGCACGAAGAGTTAGAAATATATAACAAAATCATTAAGAAGGATAACACAATTGAAAAACTTAACAAAGAGATTGAATACCTAAGAAAGGGGCAGAAAGAAATCCAGGATATAAAAAGAGCACAAGAAGAGTTCAAAAATGCAGGAAAAATTCATGGAGATAGATTAGAAAAAATAGAAAAATGAACCAATAATCTCAAAGACATTGGAATAAAAATGTCCAACAAAGAAAAAGAAAGAGATACAAAGGAAAAAGACAGAAGAGAAACTCAGAGATCTTTCAGATTCCTTAAAGAAAGAAACTAGAAGAGTAATTGGAATTCCAGAAGGAGACGAGAGAGTCAAGGGAACTGAAATTCTATTTAAAGAAATAATGGAGGCGAATTTCCCTAACCTGAAAAGAGAAATGAAAAATAGATATACAAGAAAACAGAAGAACACCAGACTACTTTAATGAAGGAAAAAACACAGCAAAACACATAACTGTAAAACTCACAAGAGTCCATGATAAAGAAATATAATGACATTGACGAGAAACAGATAACATACAAAGGAAAACCTATCAGACTGACTTAAGACTTCTCTGAAGAAACACTTCAGGCAAGAAGAGAATGGAGTCAAATATTCAAAAAACTCCAGGAAATAAATGCCAACCAAGGATACTGTACCTTGCAAAGACCTCCTCCTTTATGATGGAAAATTAGAATCTTTACTGACAAGGAAAGTCTTCAGAAATTCACCACCACTAAACCCCCACTCTAAGAAATACTACGAGAAATCTTAAGAACTAAGCAAGTAGAAGAACAAAGAAGAAAAACAGAACTCCAAAATGACCATGAAAACGCCAACTTCAGACTCCCAAGTATCAATAATCACTCTTAATATTAACTATATAAACCCATCAATTAAAAGACACAGAGTTGCAGACTGCATCAAAAAACAGAATCCATCATTCCACTGCCTCCAGAAAATATTTGAATCCCAAAGATAAACACAGACTAAAAGTAAAGAGTTGGAAAACAATCCTTCAAGCAAATGGCCCCAAAAGAAGACAGGGGTAGTCATTCTTATAACAGATAAAGCAGACTTAAAATTAAGAAAGGTGACACAAGAAAGGTCATTATATAATGATAAAGGGGTTAATTCATCAGAAAGACATTACAATTATTAACATAAATCCACCAAACGAGGGAGCACCAAAATTCATTAGACAACTACTAGCAGAATTGAAATCAAACATCAGTGAAAATACATATGTGGTAGGTGACTTTGGTACTCCACTCTCACTAAAAGGACAGATCAACAAAACAGAAACTACACAAGGACACAAAAGCTTTAAAGGAAGACCTAGACTGAATAGACCTGATTAATATCTATAGAACACTGTATTTTGAAGGAAAAGAATACATTTTCTTTTCAAATGCACATAGATCATTGTCTAAACTCAGCCATATATTAGACCATAAGGCAAATTTGAATAAATACACAAAGATAAAAATAATCCCAACTTCTTTCTCTGATTGTAAAGGTATCAAACTGGAAGTCAACAATGAAAAGAAAATAGAGTGTACACTACATAGAGACTAACCAAAACGCTACTGGAATACCACTGGATAAATAAGGAAATCAAAGAAGAAATTAAAATACAAAGGAGACAAATGACAGAGATGACACAAGATTCCAAAATGTATGGGACTCAGCAAAAGCAACATTAAGTGGAAAGCTCATAGCAATACAGGCTCATATGAAAAAGCAGGAAAGAAACCAAAGCAGCAACCTAATCTCTCAACTCAAGGAACTAGAAAAATATCAACAAAAAAATCTAAAACCCAGAAGAAGGAAGGAAATAATAAAAATCAAAGCAGAAATAAATGAAAGACCAAAAAAAAGACAATCCAGAAGATAAACAAAATCAAAAGCTGGCTATATTAAAAAATAAATAAAATATATAACCCCCTAGCGGGGTTCACAAAGAATAGAAGGGAGAAAACTCAAAGAAACAGGGCCATATACACAAAAAAAGAGCAATTTCAACTGACATAGCAGAACTCTAGAAGATAATTAGAGACTACTATGAACATCAATATGCAAACAAATACAACACAAGATGGACAAATTTCTAGAATGATGCAGCCACCCAAAACTGAACAAAGAAGTAAAAGAGGACTTAATCACAATCACAAGCAGTGAAATGGAAGCATCATTGGAACTCTTCCTAAACACAAGAGCTCAGGACCAGACAGTTTCAAAAATGAATTCTACCAAGCATTCAAAGAGGACATAAAATCTGCAATATAAAATTCTTTCAAAAAAATTGAGAAAGAAGGAAAATTACCAAATACCTTTCATAAAGCAAACATTACACTAATACCAAAGTCAAATAAAGATAGCACAAAGGACAAAGCTATAGCTCAATCTCTCTAATGAAGACAGATGGAAAAATTCTAAACAAATTCCTGGCAAATTGTGATAATGGCTGAAAAAGATATGTGGAATAGCTACAAAATGGAATATTACTCATCAATCAAAGAAGGCAAACTTATGTCATTAACAGTAACATGGCTGGAGCTAGAAGGAATCATGTTAGGAAATAAACCAGAAGGAAAAAGAGAAATATGGTATGGTGTCACTTATATAAAGGCTATAGGGAAGACAAATGAACAAGAAAAATTTAAAACTGCCAACAGAATTGAAGCATAGAGCAAGAGAGGGTGAGGAGAACAAAACTGGGGGAAGTAGAATGCTCAGGAGATAAAGATGATTCATGGGGACAATGTGTTGGGAGAATTTTGGGGTAGACAATGATGTGAGATATGTGTGTGTGTGTGTGTGTGTGTGTGCAATCAAGAAAAAAATAAAATCAACAAGAAACAAACCAAAAAAATCCTGGCAAATCAAATCCAACAGTGCATAAAAAGGACCGTTCACCATGATCACATGGAATTTATCCCAGAAGCACAGGGATGGTTCAACATCTGGAAATCAATCAACATAGTTTATCACAATAACAAGAAGAAAACAAAAACCATATTATCATATCAATATATGCAGGAAAAGCATTTGATAAAATTCAGCACCCATTCATGATGAAAGTCCTTGGAAAAATAGGAATAAAAGGAACTTATCTCATTGTAATAAAAGTCATTTATGACAAACCCACAAAAACATCATCCTTAGTGGGGAAAAACTGAAATCAGATCTGGAAAGATGCAAAGATGCCCACTCTCATCCCTACATTTCAACAGTACTGGAAGTTCTAGCTAGGGCAATAAGGCAAGAGAAAGACATAAAAGGAACACAAGTAGGGAAAGAGGAACTAAAGCTATCATTATATGCTAATGACATGATTTTCAATATAGATATCCAAAAAATATCCACAGAAAAATTTCTTGAAATAATAAACCAGTTCAGTAAGGTAGCCAGATACAAAGTCAACACACAGAAGTCGGTAGCTTTCCTATACACAAAATGTCAAATAGAAGAAGAAATCAGAAAGAACATCACATTTACCATCACACCAAAAATATTAAATACTTGGGAATAAACCTAACAAATCACGTGAAAGAACCATACAAAGAAAACTTTAAAACACTGCTAAAAGAGCTAAAAGAAGACATGCGGACATGGAAAGACATTCCCTGCTCATGGATTGGAAGAATTAATATCATCATAATAGCCGTCCTACCAAAAGCAATCTACAGAATCTACAGATTGAATCTACAGATTCAATGCAATCCTGAAAAAATCCCAATGACATTCTTTAAAGAGATAGAACAAAAATTACTGAAATTCATATGGAATAACAAAAGACCTCAAATATCAAAAAGCCTCCTGACCAGAAAAAAAAGAGAATGGAAGCATTACAATTCCAAACTTCAAACTATACTACAAAGCCATAATAATTAAAACAGCTTGGTACTGGTACAAAAGAGACAATCAGACCAATGGAACAGAATTGAGTGCCCAGAAATAAAACCACACATATATAGTCAACTGATCTTTGACAAAGGAGGGAAAAACTTACATTGGAACAAAGATAGCCTCTTCAATAAATGGTACTGGGAAAACTGGACTAAGACTTGCAACAACAAAAAAAAATGGACCAAGTCAACTCCCTCACAACATGCAAAAAATCAATTCAAAATAGATAAAAGATTTATTTGTCAGACTTGAAATCTTAACATGCATAGACAAAAACTTGGGCAAAACCCTCCATGAATTACAATTCATGAATCCCTTCTGGACACATATACAGATGGCAAAAAAATGAAGGAAAACAAACAGATAGGACATTAAACTAAAAAGCTTCTGTACAGCAAAAGAGACAACAGAAAAAAATAAAAAGAAGCCCAACCAAATGGGAAAATTTTTTTGCCCTCTACAAGAGTGATAAGGGTTTAATAATGAAGATCTACAAGGAACACACACAACTAAACAAAAGCAAAACAAGAAACCCAATCAAAAAATGGGGAGAACTAAAAAGACACTTCTCTAAAGAGGAAACACAAAAAGCCAACAGGCACGTGAAAAATTGCTCAATGTCACTAGCAATAAGGGAGATGCAAATCAAAACCACAACGAGATACCACCTTATACCAGTAAAAATGGCCCACATCCAAAGAATGGGCAACAGCAAGTGCAGGCATGGATGTGGAAAGGAACACTCTTACACTGCTGGTGGGAATGTAAACTGTTCCAGCCACTATGGAAAGCAGTGTGGAGGACCTTCAAATTAATGAAAATGGAACTAGCATTTGACCCAGCAATTGCTCTCTTGGGAATCTATCCAAAAGAGACCTCAATATGGGTACAAAGGGACACCTGTGCTTGGATAATTACTACAGGACTATTGATAATTGCAAGGACTTGGAAGCAGCCTAAATGCCCCCAAACAGATGACTGGATGAAAAGAATGTGGTATATAAACACAATGGAATATTATTCATCAATTAAAAATGACAAATTTGATGATTTTATGATAACATGAATGTACTTAGAAGAAATCATATTAGCAGAAACAAGTCACAAAGAAAAAGACAGAAACCAAATGGTTTCATTAATATATGTGATATAAGAAAAAATAAACAAAAGATGTGAGGAATAGTCAGAACAAGCTAACCACCAAACTGAAGCACTTAATTTAGGGCAGTGGGGAAAGGGAGGGGAAGCTTTAGGGAGGGAGGGGGAGGGGGAGGGGGTGAATACCGAGGATTACAAAAATGTGAAATTTATATATAAATATTTTTTTTAAAAAACCAACTCAAATGGATAAGAGACTTGGATGTGAGACCTGAAACTATCAAATGCATAGAAGACAATATGGGCAAAACACTCCAAGACCTAGACTTCAGAAACTCATTTCAAGATACATATATAGACACTAAAAAATGATGGTAAACATAAACAGCTGGAACTACATCAAATAAAAACGTCTTGACAACAATAGAGACAATAACCAAAACAAAAAGAAACCCACTGACAGGGAATTTTTCTTTTGCCCTCCACACAAGTGATAAGAGTCTGATAATAAAGATCCATAAAGAACTCACACAACTTAGCAAAAACAAAGCAAAAAACCCTATAAAAAATAGGGAGTAAAACTAAAAACTGATGAATGGTTGAAAAAGATGTGGTATATTTACACAATGGAATAGTATTCTGCAATTAAGGTGACAAATATGGCACAGCTGTGATAACACGGATGGACCTAGAGGGAATCATATTAGCAGAATTAAGTCGGAAAGAAAAAGACAGAAAACATATGATTTCACCAATAGATGGGCTACAGTTATAACAAATAAAGGGCCAATAAAAAGTCAAAACAAGTTAACAACAAAACTGGGGCAAGCAGCTAGGAAAGGGGAGGGGAGGGGAAGGGAGAAATCAAGGAAGGGAGGAGCACAAGAAGATTGAGATGAAGATTTATGGGTGATAAGGTGGAGGGAGAACCCTGGGGAATGCAATGATATATATATATATATATATGTATGTATGTATATATACACATACACATTTATATTACATTTGTATGTATATATAAACATACAAATATGCAAACAACAAAATGATTAATAATAATAAAAAATACACACACAAAAAATGTTAAGTTTTGTTAGGAAAAAACGTAGTATGTCCAGGTTCATGCACCAAAGCTCACACTTGAAATAAAGCAGCTGACTCCAGCGTCTGAGCCCTGAACTCCCTGGCCACAACTCATTGAGAATTTGTCTAGCAGTGATCTCTTAAGCTCATAAACCCAGTCTCCATGAATTGTTTTTACTGCAACACAACCTATTACCTGGATTTTATATATTACTGAGATTATGTATGATCACTTCTTTTCCTATAAAAATATATAAATGATAATGATAAATTGATATTTGCATTGTAAAATATTAATTTTAAATTTCAATCCCCCAAAGTGTTATTTTCAGTATTAATGTGCCAACATTTCATACGAACACATTGAATTGCTATACTTCCTGTGTAATTGCTGACTTCTGGGTACTGTGGTAATTGCTTTACATGCATTATCACGTTTAATGTTTTCAACATCCACAAAAGAAGTTACATATAAGCAATCTGAGATCCAAAGGGGTAAAGTTTCCCTGGCCTCAGCATCCTGAAAGTTGTCTTAAAAATACTGACTCTTTTGCAGATCTTGAAGAATTTGTAAAATTCATTTCTTGATAATAATAACTGAAGCTATTATATGCAATTTTATCTGACAATTTCAAAACTATGCAAAAACTTCAGTGAATTAAAGAAAAATAAAAAAAATTAAAACTTACCTTATTCCCACAATTCATACTGATTATGTGTATTTTCAGTCTTTTTTCTTTCTAAAGTTATTATAATCTTGACTTTACATTGTATCACATGTCTCATGACTATTTTTAATGGCTATGTCTTATTTCACATGGTTGACATTAGCTAATTTTTATCCAACGTTCAACATTTAGTTTGCTTACAATTAAAAACTATCTTTTAAGGGTTTCAGTGACCAAAGCTATTCAAATATGTTTTCATTCTTTTGAGTTACTTCTCCAACATTAAATTTCAAAAGTGAGCAGAGATATGATCAAAAGAAATTTACTTGAAATCTACTTTCCAGACCATGAAATAGAAAATTCCCAAAAGAAATATCTTACAAAGATTTCTGGGTCTGTAATCTCTTTCATCTCTCAGTTCTTTGAGTCCTACTTCTCCATGGAATTTCAAGTTAGCATTACCTGCTTGCAATGATCACATTAGGTTAAATCATCTTATCTTCTCTTACTCATGGCATTTCTATTATTCTACATGGAGAAGAAAAGCAAAGCAGGTCTCAAGAGAAGAAATGCTGCCGCACTGTGTGCAAGGACCTCAAGACCAGTGGAAGACAAGCCATGCTCAGATCTCAAATACGTCATCCTCTCATCCAGCTTGAATCAACACTTACTCCTTCTGAAGTGGCAGTGGAAGGAAAAAGAAATGTACGTGACAAAGGTTCAAAATAGGCCGGGCACGGTGGCTCGTGCTTGTAAGCTTCAGCCTAAGAAGCAGCAGGGGCTAGGGATCGCGGTTCGAGTTCCGCCTGGGGCCCGTATAGTGAGACCTAGTTCCAAAAATTAGCTGGGTGTGGTGGCGCATGCCTGTAATCCCAGCTACCTGGGAAGCTGAGGCTGGGGATTGCTTGAGTCTGTGGTACCCTGGGCAACGAGAGCCTGCGGTTCCATGGGCAAAAATAGCAAGACCCAGTTTCCAAAACAAAAACAAACAAACAAAAAAAAAACCAAAGGTTCAAAATATAAGAAAAGCACTCTGGGGAACAGTGTGCCCCTTGTGGAAAGTGGAGGGGAACGATCCATATCGAGGGCTCCACCTCCTATATCTTCCCTAGAGCCTGATATACACAGGAAACAAAAGTGAGTAATGTTACCATGATCACATTATCTGGTCCAAAAATCAAGCCCCTAAATCAGCATAGGAATATCCTCTCAGAAAAAAATGACCAGCAATAGATGGGGTTGTACCATTCCATTTCCACATATTCATCTATTTGATCTTTATGAAACCTAAATGAGGTGGGATCCATTATGCAGATAAGGAAATATAAACTAGAAAAGCGTTGGTGGCTTGCTCAAGGTCACCCTTAAACAGAGTCTGAGACTTCAGTCAAGCATATTTCAGAACTGCACTTATACCCAAAATGACTGTCTGGCTTCTTTTAATCTTCATTTTTGCCTTACTTTCTTCCCACATTATGAAAGTATTTGATTTTTATCTTTTGTATCCCAAAACAGGATATTTTTATCCTAGGGTATACTTTGAAAATCTACTTAATGCCAAATGAAAAGAGAAATTCTTAGAAATACGTTACTTGTGTGTGGGTGTAGTTCTCATTAATAGTAGTGAAAAAGAAATTAAAATCTTACCACAAGGTGTCTAATAAAGAAATACACTTAATTTGGATGATAGCAAAGAAAAACATTTTTAATAAGTATAAAACACCCACTCAGTTCTCTTAAATCCAAGAGTGAGATATTTAATATTTTAATACAAACCAAGAGAAAGGATAAATTAGAACATTTGTGACAAAGAAAAAATTTGAAAGTTAATAAAATTACTCAATCCTGATAAAATATATTGCTCAGGTTTAATATATCAAAATTATCATTTTGTAATTTTTATCTTTTAAGCATGATATGTACTGTAGTGGGTTTTCTTCATGACATGAAGTTAAATTCCTTATGTAACTTACTGAAGTTGTTTTCTCTGGCATCCTTTAGAAAAGAGAAGCATTTGCTAGGATATGGAACTAGAAATTAGTGAGACTCATTTTTAAAAACGTCTTGACATTTGGCAATGTGTAAGTATAAATGTTTATTAAAAGATCATGACTTTTCTGTCCCATCTGATTCTATACATCAAGTTACAAAAAACTCAAGCCACCCTGATTTCAGCTTCACTAACACTATTTCCAATGCCTTCTTACTCCATCATTTGATTCAGGGGTGGAAGGGAAGGAGGAGGCTTTATTGCATTTATTAGAAATCATTTTATTGGGATAACATTGGTTTACAACACTGTACATAATTTAGAGGTATAGTATCTCTCCTTCAGATGCCTGTCGTCACAACACACCCACCACCAAATGTTCAAGTTTACTTTAACTGCTTTCACCCCTTTATGATATATATAGACCAGGGCCCTTCATAGCCTGTGAGTGTTCAAACACCATGGAAACTATCAACTCCCCTTGATATAGTAAGAACAAGTCTTCTGTTATTTACATTTTCCTTTCTAACATCCAACTGTCTGTTGAATGAGTTGACTATTTACTGATACCGTAGTTCTCCCTGTCACTGTCACCTTACCTAACCACTGACTAATTTCACTCTCATCATTTCTCATCATTTCTTGAATTTAGAGAAATCCAAAGCTCAAGGCTATTACAACTCCTGTTGCACCCCAGTTCCTCCTTGAAGGCAAATAACTTCAGCTACTGAATGTCAGCCGATGGGCTGTGCTTGTCCCCTCAATGCTTGCACTAAGGAAGCTGGTGTCTTTCACCAGTTGTGAACCTGTAAGGAGTTGAGGCATGTGAACACTCTCAAACCCAAGGTCACCTCTAGGGCTGAAGCTCGAATCTGAAGATGTTTGTTATTTTCTGTTATTTTTATATTCTAGCTCATACCTAAATTGAAACTAACTTAATTAAGCCTTTGTTTTTTCAGGAGAAAGTAATAAAGATATCACATGGGTCTTAGAAGTTTGATCAAGAAACATTTAGTCCTTTCCATAATAGGCAAAATAATCACAGACAAAATAAAAATATAAATATAACAACTTCAGTGTGTCCTTTTTTTAATGAACAAAATTTTAATCTTTGAATATTATATTCCTCCATTTGGAAACCATGCCACGTAACAAATTTTAATTTCACATGATTCAAACTTAAAAAAGCAAAATAAAACTTGGACACCTGAGTCCTATAAATTACTTATGCCAAATTCCTGGAAAGCATCCTAGCAGTGGTTTTCTTTACCTGGGCTGCCTGATCTTCCTTTACCTAGCTTCTACCATCCCTTCCCATGTCCCATCCTCTTTAATTTATTAAGACTTGACTTAAATGACACCTACATAGGAGACCTTTGTAAACACTTTTACTAAATCAACAATGTCATCCACTACAGTATGCGCTGATTCCCCAGAATATTATTTTATAACACTGATCAAATACATACAAAAATATCTGTATATTCATGTTTGTCTCTCTTCAACTGGAATCACCAAGAGGGCACTGTCTGCTTCTGCTTCATCCATCATTATGTCTCTGACACCCAGCATCCACCATCATTTGCTGCATGCAATAGATGACTGCTTGCTGAATGAATGCAGGGAGAAAAAAGTGGAAGATAATTTCTGTAAGAATTCCATACTGCAGCTCTTTCTAATCACTCCCTCAGGCCACAGATTAATGTAGAAGTCACAGGGAGTTTCTTTATTCATTTATTCTACTTATCATTTCTGCCATCCCCACTCCCCTCAAAATGCCTAAAGCTAGAATCCTCATCTTACATGCCCAGATTCATTCTCTTTATCATATTACCGATTGTATTTACATTTTAGAGTCCCCAGAGATGTACATGGGTATACGTTTGCTGCGAAAATATATATGGACTTGTGGATAACACTCTTGCTAATAATCTCAGTGGTTGGAAAAAAGTTGAAAACAATCATCATATAATCAAAATGACTTCAGATCTTCCTGATTGTTGATATCATGACTTCTAGTTTTATCAGAAAAGACAGCGATTACTTACCATCTTAGTATATTTAAAATCCCATAATATTAGTCATCCTTAATTTGTTCCCATTTTAACAGTAACTAAAAGAAATATGTTTTTATTAAATTGGGGGTTCTATTTTTGCCCTTCCATATGTGCATATGTTCTACTCATCCTCTACCAAACCATCCTGGCCAATATACCGTCTGTTTCCCTCCCGTAAAGCCCCCCACCTTTGCTCTCTCCCCTGCTCCCTCTGATAATTGTTTAATTATTTCACTGAAATCAAGATTTATCCCCGCTATATTCTGTCTGCATATACTCTGGTTTGTAATCTGGTACCATTTTCCAGAAGTCAGTATATAAACATGTACTGAATGCTTTAAACATTTGGATCCATTTTGATCAAGCAAATTCACTTTCTATTCTTGAAACTGTTACAACATTCTGATGAGCAAATGATGAAGGCATAAATTTGCTTAAAAAACACTTAAAGACTTTCAATTGATTCTTAAAATAATTTGGGGCTAGTTGTCCAAGAGAGTAAACATTTGCTAAGCCTGCAATTTAGCTGAGAATAAATAGTTAAATTGTTCTACAAAAGAGAGGGAAAAGAAGTCTAGTCATTTTTTGGGAATCTTGACTTTATAGCTGTGGGAGCCCTATCAGCTGACTTGAGCTGAGCTCTGAGGCTGACTAGCTCAGGAGCCTGCAAAAGGAAAAGAGTCCACCTACAGAGAAGGGCCCAACAACAGAAAGTCATGCTCAGCCCTGGTCCCCCAAACCTATGTAGCCTCATTCCCTTCCTTAATTGTGGAAATAAATGTATCTCCTACCTCCTTGTCAATCAATTTGCAGTGAAACTTCTTTCTCTTCTCAAAACCAGAGGCTATGGTATCAGTTTCTGTGCCTATTGGGTAGAGCCCTAGTGCTCAGTAACAGTCATTTATCAGTCTATGAATTATGTCATTAAGCAATCATGGTCTTTAAAGCTAAATGCTCTCAGAGATATTTGAATATCCCAGTCTGGTTCTGTGGTGGGTGTAGGAATTAGATCTGTCTACGGACATGAGAGGTTTCTTGGGGGCGGGGTGTGTGTGGCAGGGGAGGTGGTATTTGGTATTCGGACTAAAGTTTGAAGAAAAAATATAAATTCATGCACAAAGTATGGCTGAAGGATGAAGGACACCAAACAGAGAAAAACACATATGCAGAAGTGTGAAGATTGAAAGTACATGGCACACTTATTAGTGAAGAGCAGCAAGGGTGCGTAATATCTGATGGTGAGACATTGGTGACATGTAAACAATGGTCTGGGTTCTGCTATCCACAATGTTGGAACATTCCAATTACCAGAAATACAGTAAATAATAAAGACAACCGACATTTAATTGATTCATTTTCAAAGAGACAGAACATTTTATGCAGGATTCTAAAAAGCTCAAGTATTCCTGTTCTTAAACAAAAAGAAACACAAGAGCTATGCCATGAAATCATTAGACCTTGAGAAAAGGCTAATTTTGCATACATAATCAAGATCAGAGATGATGAACATTTTTTCTGTGCTACATTCTATTACCATTGAAATGTTTTGAGGGCTAGGGCAGAAGCATGGATAGCAGTTAAGAGAAAAAGGGAAAACATTCCTCCTGAGTCAGTGAACCATGGCCAGAATCTGAAGACCTGTGGAAAGCAACAGAGCAGAATCATCATCTCGTTTGAAACAAAAGGCTGCATTTTCTCTGGAGGTCAGAGCTGCCTTGTATAGAGCAAGACATTCTGACCAGTGAGCAGGAGGAAAAATAAGGGGGCGGGGGAGGGGTGTCAAAAGAAAAAGGAAAACAAAAACGATTCTTTTATGTCCAAAGAAAAGTATTTTTTTTTTCAAAGACAAATTTTAAAGTGATTATTTTCAGAAATTAGTTTAGGCTGACTTTTAATAGCACAAAAGAAATGGAGAAATTAGAGTTCATGACACTGTACCTGGCAAATAACACTGTGAACATCCAACTGATTGAGTATCAAAGCAATCTGGTCTTTAAATCATTTATAAAATACCTCCTACGTATATTCTTACCTAAGACTCCCTGTGGATTTGAGTTCTACAATGGCCAAAATCCAAAGTAGAGTCTCTTTTATTATGACAGAATATCATAAGATAAATATAAATTCATGAAAAATTTGTTTTCTCCCTCTTTTATTCTAAAAAGGAAACTGACCAATAATTTGCATATATTGAAAATCATTAAACTTATTTTAGCTCCTAAACTTAACTACTGAATTCAGAGAAGCAAAGTTAAAAAGTTTCTTATATCCTTGGACTTAACATCTTTTCTGGGTTTCTCTATGGATGCAAACTTAGAACCAACTCATTAGAATCAAGAATAAAGGAAATTAGGATTATTCTTACATAAAAAGAGAGATGGGTGTGCTTCTGAGAGATCATGCTGAAAGGGGACACCAATCTCTAATAGGACTGTCTGATTGTGGAGGTGGGGGAGGGTGGAGAATATTAGAGATTCAGAAAGGACTTCCAACGGGTCACTGGATAGTGACTGAACTGGAAACCTCACACCTGTGGGATTCTCAAAGAGGAATAATTACCCCAGCAGCCCTAGACATGATGAAGTCCCAAACACAGAGAATGGAATCATTTTTCTATTTCATAAACAGTAAAAGCTATGTCTTTGAATTAAAAGACATGAAAGAGGTGGATGCAAGTGTGATGGGAGGAAGTTACAGATCTATTCAAGCTCTTCCCTGGGGTTGTTGGTGTGGGGAGGAGATGTGGGGAGACTAGAGACTCTTACCCTCCCTCTGTGAAAAGGGTATCAGTCCTGTGGATCCCAGCTTTACTTTGTCAGCTGAACAGTCTGAGGCATAATTTTGAGGAGCTTCAAAATTCAAAACTTAAAATATAATAGTTGTGTTTCAAAGGAAATTTGCACATTAATAAATGAACTCCACAGGTAGTAAATAGACATAAAAGAACATCATATTCAAATATATCTGGGTATAGAAGGTGATTTTTTTTCATTTCAGTGATTAAGATATGAAAACAATGAAAGTGGGTTAGTGAGAAACTAATCTTTTTGAAAGGTAGTTATTTCACTGGACTAAATTTGAAACAACAAAAATGATTTTATAAGATTAAAAATATAAAAATTTGTACATTAATATAAATGATATCCAAAAATGTGGAAGTCTATCTAACAGTAAGATAACCAATATCCAAACAAGTCAAAATGTATTAGCCACTTTTCCTCAAGAAATATAAGATATTTATATGTACCTTGGAGCTACTTGTACACTTATGTATTAGTTCAATTTAACTTATTCATTCTTGTATATTTGTGAGCTCAATAAATACTGAAGGAATTAGGAAATAGATAAAACAGAATCAGTGGTTTATAATCGCTCATGAAAAATTAAACACAGTCATAGCTACTAGACTAGGTTCACAAGCTTGTTATAGTTTACTTCTGGAGTCTAATGCTGTAAATTAGCACATCTGTGATGGAAATCATATAAATTATTTATAAAGTTTTTATTATACAGCTTATTATTTTATGTGACCTGGTGTTATAGTATTATATTATTTACTTATAATCATGTTCAATGTAAAAGAAGATCAGATATATGATCTTCTTTTTATATTTTTCCTTCAGTAACTATATTGGCTAGAAACTCCCCAACAAGATGAGTTAGAGGGGTGATAGTAGGGATCACTGTCTTTCTTTGCAAACTCAAAATGCTTCCAGTATTTCAACATTGGAACTTAGATGTTTAACATTATATAAACCTCTAGAATTGAGATAAATTGCTAGAGACAAATCTGTGTTTCTGCCAAAGTATATGAGAAGTATATGGTAAAAATTTCCACTGCAGAAAAGTAGTGATATTCCTTGTATACCTAAATTTGTATATCAAGGCACATGTTCACTACATAGTGAATAGACTTTAAAAAAAAAGATTCTTTTTCCAATGCCAAAAAAATGGTAAGATTCTGATGTACATATTTCTGACCCTCAATTAATGACCTCTATGGAGTGACTTTGTAAAACTCTCCTTATTAGAAAGAAATATCATAGCTGAGAGATTAACTAATCTTTGCAGCATTTGGGGGGGGAGGGGAGTCAGGGTACATGCATATACCTGTCCCAATAAATGTAAGAAGGACATGGGATGTTTTTCTCAACAAAAAGTGATGGAAAGAAAACAGGGCAGCAGTTCCACATAGCTGCCTCATTATAAAAGGAACCAGAACCTCTTAAATCTCACTTAGTAAGGCCATTGAGTTCCACCACCCCCCAAAACCAAAACCAAAATTCTTACCACTAATCAAGGTACAAAGAAGACTTGTGGTATCAGACATTTATCTCCTGAAACCTAATTGGAGACTTCAGAAGTCAACCTCAATGCAAAATAAATGTAGGAGCAGCTCTGTCTGACATTCTCCTGTTGTAGGGAAAGTGGAAGGAGACTCTGGAGCACCTGAAACATGGGTGATATAAGGCACTGGGGAAATTTACTGACAGTTAAAGGACAGAAGGGAATGATCACTGTACAGACCCACTGGTTTTGTGCAGTTAAACACATAGGTTTTATCCCTGGATACTTGCTTTTCATAAATAATTGGTCATGGCAAAAGTGGCATGTTCCTATATTTTGTCAGGAATAGAAGTTGAGTGATAGGACATCTCTTGAGGGACATGATGTGGGATAAACATGGTATCACTAAAATGGGGACCAGGGATGATTTAGAAAACACATTTTACCTTGCCTAGCAGATAGTATCTAAAGCAGAGTAATTCAAGATCTACAAAAAGTTCATAACAACTCAACAAGTAAACAACCTAATAAAAAACTGGGGCAGATGGTTATAAAGTTAAATAAAATAGTCATAACTTAAACAATCAGGGGATTATTATGTAATACTTTCAAATAATTCTATGAGTTAATAAATTGGTAAGATAAAGTCAAACAACACTACTGAAAAATGGCAAGAAGGAAAGGAAGAAACAAATAACCTAAAAGCATATTAAGAGATAGAAATAATTTTATTAATCAAAGAATTACAAGTCAATATCATAAGGTGATACAATGCATATAATGCACAAGATTGACAAAACTGAAGAATCATATTAGCGATGTCAAGAAAATACGGTGAAGAGAATTCTTTTCAATTGAAACCTGGTATAGAAAGGTATAAAAATAGTTTGGAATAGCATGTAGGAAAGTTGGACATGTGACTACACTATAATTAAGATGTTTCACTACAAATACAAAATATTTATTCGAGAAAAAATCTTGTACAAGAGTATCAGGAAACATGAATATTTGTAATTAAAGTGCTCATGAAAACAATAAAACTGAAAAATCCCTTGCTATTTGTACAACAAATAGTACAAATTGGAAACTTCTTAAATATATAAGGTTTAATGTCTGACACAAATTCATATGATAAAGTAAAATGCAAAGACTCTCCAAATAGAAAATGCCCTATAGCACAGCCTGAATGCACATATGATGCATCTAAAGACAGTCTTTTCCAGAAAACACTTAGCCTTATTTAAATAAAGAATATTCAAGCTGACACTCCATCATTTTGGACCGCATAATTATGAAATAAGTATTGCACTCTGGTGATGGATTTTAGGTAAAAACAGGAAAAACAAGATCAGAGAATGGAAATAAAAGACTGAAATATGTTTCAAAAACATAAATTTTTACTTAGAAGGAAAGAAAAGGAAAACAGATCTAATTAGAAATGTGGTGTAACAATGCAATGTGATTGAACATACCTGTTCTGGTGTTTCTATTTCTTTCATATCAATGGTGCACCAGGAAGGTTGCAGCATCACACAGAGCTATACAAATATCCATTCTATATTGTTGATCCCTGGGAAACTCTTACTGGATTAGTACAATTTAGGTGAAAGGAGAGCTACCTGGGGTCTGCTCCAAGGCAACCAGAGTCCTTAACCCTCGGACTTGGTAATAGGCAAAATTTAACACTAGATAGGACGTGGAGAAACCAGCAGTCCTACAGGAGGTAGTAAATTCCATGGAGAAATAGGTATGAGTCCTACTGAAGCATAAAACATTAGCAGGTACCAGTCAATGTAATCAGAGGGAGTGATTAGAGACCTAAACCTAAAAAGAGTTAGGGAAAGACTCAATACTAGAAGAACACAGCTATGCATATGAAATCATATAAAACCAGACCATGTTAGAAAAGTCTTTTTTAGATGTATAAAGTATTAAAAATCCTACAATTCTTAAACAGAGGAACACATATAAATTCTTTAACAAAAAATAGATATAAAATCACTGAGGTGAATACAAACTCTAAATCTGACCTCAGTTGTATAAACTATTAAGGTTGAACCACATGTAATTGCTGTATATTTTCTTTACCACATTCCATGGACAGAAACAGCAATAGCATATGGTTCAATCCAATATAAAGGGGGAATGGATAGATTTGGCCAGAAGTAATCTGGAAACAGAGTGTTAATGATTACATGTTAACATATCCATGTGGGACATTAACAAAAATCTTACCTACCACTAAGATAAGTTACACCTCAAAAGAAGAACAGGTAAGAGACAAGAAGGAACATCAAAAATGCCAATGCTCAATAACATACAACCAGAAATTGTCCACCTCACTGGTAATCAAAGAAACATGAGTTTAAACAGTAAAGTGCTACTTTTTGGTCATCAGGTTCAAATAAATTATGCTTATTTCTCAAGTTCACTCTCCATGCAACTTATAGTTCTTATGTATGCACATGTGCATGCACATACATGCACACATGCACACACAAAATCAGCCATTGACCATTTATGCTCATTATTTTCTTCCACCCACATTATTGAAGAATACCCCATAGTGGGAATAAAAGGAAGTAACTTCATTTCTTTAGCAGTTTGTCTTTTACAACAAATTTTTTTTTTGGGCCAACTATGAGGTCTAAAATGTTCACACAGGCAGAGGAGGACAAACCCATCCTGTGAAAATATCAACAGCTGGAGTGATATTTCTTGAGTAAAAATTATACTATAAAAAAAAAAAGTATGAATAGTTACACAACCAAGCTCAGGAGTATGCTAGCCTACTAGGGTGGAGTTAAATAATTATGTATCAGGCATTTTTGGAAAATAATATATTTTTAAAAAGGTTAAACCTAGAGTCTAGAGATAAACTTTTTTATATAAGTGAAAAAACTAAAACTATTTTTTAACAAGCATTTGCATTTGTGGCCAGGGTCTCAGATGGGTACCTGGGAAATCACAATGACATGGGGGAAGAAGAGGGTCTCTAAATACTAGCAACACAGTGGTGGGGATGCTTACAAGTAACCCCTACGTTCCCCAACCCCATCTCTGAGAAAGGAATCTGGATAGTGGGGTTCAATATAGACAGGAAGCAACGGTTTGTGAAGCAATGCTGACTCACACTCTGTCAATGTGCCAACCACCCAGCATGGGTGAAAATGATTCCCAAGTTCCTGACAGAAGGATGTGTGAAACAGAAATAAGTGGAATCAAACAAAATGTTAGCTTCAGGTTTGCTTGAAACAGATTCAAGCCCCCCATTGATTAGGTCCCCAACATTCAGGTCCCTACTCAAGGCCAAAAAAGCCTCTGTGTGGGTCCTTAAAAGTGCTGAGATTTACTTCCCTTGTCTGAGGGCTTTACACAGGGCATTCACAGAGTTTGAAAGTCAACTCTTTCCTCACACACTTATAAAATATGTCAATAAAAAGACTGATTCCTTCTGTTCTAGCGTGAAAGGCATTTGTTTTCAAGGAGGAATTCTCTGACCATGAAATCTGTTCTCTTTCAACAATCTGTTTGCTTCCCTATAGCACTTATCATATTTCCAGAGTGTGGAGGTGCATTGGTCATGGACTTTCTTTTTCCCTTTATCTGGATGGCCCTTGGCTGCAAGGACCATGTATATCTTACCTACAAATGTCACCTGGCACAGTGCCTGGCATGGAATATGTTTTCCATCATTACTTGCTGAAAAAAATCAGTGAGTACACTGGATAAGGGGGCACCACCAGCAGGCAATACCAGCACCCCAAAGTGCAGTTCAGATGTGTGTAAATGTGATAAAGATTTGACTGATCTGCTGTAACATTCCAAGGTTAGCTAATGTCAAGGGGGAAGCAAAGAAGCCAAGAGAGGATACCAAAAACTGAAGATGGGCAAATCTCAGCAGGGATAGTGCCAGTAGGGATAATGTCAGTACTTGAATGACCAAGAGTACACAAGTACCCTGAGACTTAGGGGATCAGGGTTGAACATGGGTGCTCTTACCTCTAGGACAGCCATCCCTAACTAATATAGTATCTGCTTTACTTCTTTCTCTATTTTCCAAATGAAGGCTCCATGAAAAATCATTCTACCCATTGCTGTCTCTCAGATAGTGTAATACTGTATAGCATACACTCAATATTTAGTCTTTGAATAGGTTTTGCTGGTGGAGATTTAGGGAAAAGCCTTTTCAACTGTTTCTGGTGTCTAAAAGTCCTGATTTTACTCTCCTAAGCTGGGAGAGTTTATTTTCCATGTTATTTTCCTAGATCCTGGTGTCCTCTTATCATTTCATTTTCTATTAAAATCACAAAAAGGACAGAAGAAATCCACATTATAGTGTACATCATGTACATTCTCAATGAGAGTGTACCTCTAGATGTGAGATGGGAATTATACAAAGGTTCACCCACCCCAAGTGGTGGAGTGTATGGCACTATTTTTAAACAAGAGGTATGCCAAAGCACCACAAAGTCTGCACATAATTATGTTTGAAACATCAAATAGAGTTGTGATTTTCAGAAGTCTGTTGTTTGGAAACATCTGTTAACACCATCTGTATAGGAATTGAAAGTCAAAACTAACAGCATGCTCTTTCTTGTTGGAGGCTCTTAGATTGCAGAGGAACAGATTCACTGGATCAGTCTTCTGACTGAAAGAATATTACCTCACATACACCCCGCCCACTATCCCCTGAGAAATAACACATTTACTAATTTTTAGTAATTAAATGTGACTGATATGACCGGATCCCTACGGTATCAGGGACAGGCTAGTTGGGTAGGAACCTATTAGGCCACTTACTAGTTAATGACCTGGCAATGTTCTTGACCTCTTGGGTCCCTCATTTTCTCACTGTACTACCTATCTCAATGGGCTGTTGCTTGGTGGAAGGAAACTAATATCCGAGGAACAGAAGCTCTGTGATAACATGGACCAGTGCCTGCCTGATATATTGTCAAAACTAGCTCCAAAAATCCATGATTACTTCAGAGTTTATATAAACAAGTTATCTATGTAAAAATAAAATGAACCTATAGTCCCAAATAAAAGATAGTGACACAGGGCAACAGTCCAGCGCTTTGAATACATCGTGTAATGTGCCTCATGTTCATGGAGATGAAATTCAAGTTAGGTTGTTCTGTAAAATAACCCATCCTTAAATGAAGAAAACATGTCTCTTACGTTCATAATGGTGGTGGATACTAGAACAGAAGGACTTTATGAATGATTTTTAGGTTTTCATGTCCCTAAATCGGATTGTACTAAGTGCTGTAATGACTTTTTTAGCTTTTGCTAGCTGATGACTTTTTTGAGAGACAAGGCTGCATATCTCTGATGACAAAGAAGCATATTTTATGTTAAAAAACATTATCCACAAATTTAACTACTTGATAAGGGAAATTAATCTCTATATCAATATTTAGGAATTTTTCAGTGCTGAAAATTCTTTGACCTCAGAAAGAATTCCTAATTTTAGGGAAAAGCTTATTAGCTAAGAATTCTTATTTTTAGGGAAAAGCTTACTAGCTAACCACAAAATTATAAATAGAGGTACTCTTTAATTCAAGAAAGAGTTAGGTGTTGATGACTTGTTTCATATCAAAAATTGACTATTAATACCCTGATTTTGAGAGGAAGGTGTCATTTTAGCTAATGTTTTTGCACTTCAAGACTGAATCAATTCAGCATTCTATTTGGCAGATTCTGCCACCCAATTCCAGATCTGTCAATCAATTCACAAATTCCAATATTTCTAATTATAGGACTGATCAATTTCTATAGTTTCCAATAAATAATTAAAATTGAATATACTGATTATTAAACACTCCCTTTAGATAAATGAGAGCAAAGTTATTTCTATCAATTATCAGTTTTTACTATCAGTTATCAATTTTGCACTTTATCATATTGAAGTTTAAGTTCAAGTTTAATATACTATATTAAACTATATATACTCCTAATATATACAGGTATGAACTCAGTTGGGATATATGTAATTTAATCCCTTTTTAAAAAAGTGAATTAACTGTGAATTAAAGCAAATTAAGAAGTGAATTTAAACAGTGATTCATTCTTTAAAATTGTGAATTAACTGAATTTTAAATTGCACTTAATATTTTTTGCCTCAAATAATCTTCATAAAAAACTGACATTGCTAATTATTTTAAAAACATTCTCTGTGATACTAATTTTATGTAAAATCCAAAAACAAAATATCGGTCAGTCCAGACATAGGTCTTCCTTGCTGCTCAGGAGGCTTAGGTAGGTAACAGGTGAGGAGTTCTAGTTGTGTTCACATACACATGTCTTTATGAAACGATTATTTTTCATAATTTCTCAAAAGTGGCACCTCAAACTTTACAAGATTTGGGGGCTCATTAAAGTTGTAAGCAGTTTTGCCTGCATATGCATTATTTATCTGAGTTACAAATAGTCCAATTTTTCTGTTCCATTATTCTAACCAAGATTGTTCAAGTTACCTGCATTCTTAACATCTCCCACGAGAGGGCACTAGCTACATTATGTAAAGAGATGGGCTGGGCCTCTTTCTGTTTCTTTTTGTGTACTCAGACAAGCAAGGGAAGACTAAGCAAACAGGATGGTTCTGAGTTGAAAAGCTGCCTATTAGGCTCAAACTGCTGCCATCAAGAGACTGATGTGGCAGAAAAGTCATGCTTTGTTCCATGCTGCCAATCCTTTCCTTGGCAAACTCAGAGTGAAACAGGGCCCAGCATGCCCTTACATTTAACGGAATTGAATGAAAGGACATTTCATCCAGGGGCTGCTTAGTCAAAATCAAATAATGCCTAAGCAGTTTGGTCCAAGTCACTCAAGTGCTCAGACATCATACAAGGGTTTCTGTGCTGAGCACGAGAGCTAACATCACCAGTTTCCACACACATTTGGCCAGCCCCTGCTGATTTCCCTGTCCTAACTTCCCAGCTGGGGGTTAGACCAAATACCAAAATCAAGCTTCATAGAAGACTGCCACCTAGTTTCCCTTCGATAATCACCCTGCAGGTGTAAATTAATATATTATTCTTCATGATTTCAAAATAGTGATTTATTACAAAAGCTGAAGATAGATAAAGCCACCTTACAAAATTATTCACATTTGCTTTTAATTTTTCTCTAAAGTCATTAATTCTTTCAAAATTAATTTCCGCTAATTTAAAAAGTCACGTGACTTCAGAAAAGAGCTGTCTTGAGTCAACATTTCAAGAGGTCTACAGGATCAAGTTTTCATATTATTTATGGAAAGATTTAACAGTTCCCTTTAAGATCATCAGAATTCCCTTTCACAAGTCCTTGGTTGGGGTAGGGAGGTATAGCAATCACTGAAAATTTGTAATGAATTCTGTGTCATGATGTCCAGGAGAGTAATTATATAGCTTCCCTGTCAACTTGTTGATAAATCATGATTAACAGTTCAGAAAACTCATATTAGCTAGTAGTAATGCAAATTAAGCTAAACCAAGGGAGGGCGTGTAATTTATTCAGATTTGCAATCTGTTTATTGCAAGAAGCCAGAATCTTGCTGTGATCTGCCCTTCATGTGCAAAGCTCACATTGTAGAATCTGTCTTCCAGAGAGAGAAAAAAATTCTCTTTCCAGAGAATCTAGCCTACTAATACATTTCTTCTTTAATATGTCACTATCAAACTTCCTTTGTTGGTCATTTTAACCCAAAGTGGTTATGCTGAGTGCAGCAGATTGAGGTTGAAGAAACATTCACTGACTTCAGTACTTAAGCAGAATGAGTAGCAACAAGTTTGCAAGGGAAGAATGAAAAAGAAGTAAACACGGTAAATCCTATTCAACTATACCTGCTAATAAAAATTACATATTAAATGATCTAGTCCAGATCTATATCTTAGATTTCTGTCATATTGCTCTGTATTTTGTTGTGTTCTAGTTACACTGGTTTTCATCCTGTTTTCAAAATGCCAACCTCTTACCCTTCCTGATTGCTCCTTTCTCTTGTCCTTAATTATCTAGTTTCACTTCAATGTTTCATTCACCCTCAAATATTATCTCTTGTAGAACTTCCTTGACTACTCCAGTCCAAGTGGGAGTTCCATAATAACTGCATAGCAGTTACCACTATTCACAATCCTTAATTTATTTTCCCGTTACCCTTAACTTGATCCACATTTTGTGAAAATGGGGTCTTTATCTTTTATTCACTGATAATACAAACCCTTGAGCCTAGACACTTCTCTTCATAGGTCCCTTTGTTAGGTACTCAATAAATATTTGGTTAACACATGAGTGAATCAGAAATAAAAATATTCTCAAAAAATTGATAATTGTTGAAAAATTAACATAAGAAAATCAAACCAGAATATCCATACTCTGAGGATTTACTACCTAATATGAGAATTACAATTACAGCATGTAAGAAAAAGTGCTCAGACATACTGTACAAGTGCCCAAAGAAAGTAGTGCTGGGATTTAGAGATGAAGTAATAACTTGCTGATCTCCTCAGTCTTGGGAAGTTGAGGACATATACCACAGTAGTTCTGCTCTGTAACTGAACATTGAACAGAATTTTATCACTATAGAGTTGGTAACCAAATTTTGGGGGGTATAGAAAAACTTTTCTGAGTATAAAATTCCGCATGTACTCTTGGCAATAGGCACTTTATTTTATGAAAGATGAAAACTTCAGAAAAGTGGCTACATTGCTAGGCATAGGTTCTCAATTTGAGGGCTTGGGGGAAAGTTTTCAAAATTCAATAGTGTTAGTAGGTTTTGATGCAGAAAAATGCTAAAATTCAGAATCAAAGAACATGCAATTTACTCAGAAAAATATTAAAAATCTTTACTTAAGTCAATCACTATGTTTCTGTCTTCATAAGTTCTTATTTCTCACAGGAGGCAAGACAGATGCATTTAACAATCTTCATTAAACAAATTAATAAATGAGAAATGGCAGTTAGAAGACAAAGGACCCCTAATGTTACATTTGCAACAAAAACTAGGATTTGAAATCTAGAAGCATGCATAGTGGAGAAGAACATATTTCTGAGGAATTGTAGGCCTGTTTGTTGAGACATGTATAGCTTCTGCCAAAGACAAATACCAATGACCCTGAGCTTAAACTTTAGCTGTTTCTTCTGGGATTGAGTTCAATTCAAGCATATATTTAGGTGGTCTATTCTTTGCCAACTGGATATAAATTTTATGACATTTGCTGCTTTCTTAAAGTGAAGGATTTTCCTCATTACTCCTTTAGCTAGACTGCTTATATTTTATTAACATTATGACATCTTAAAAAGTTATCTCCCTGGGATTACAAAGATGTGAAATTTATATATAAAAAAATTAAAAATTAGAAAAAGTAAATTAGAAAAATATAAATAGACTCTTATGAGTTCTTAGATGGTAAAATTACCTTGTGTGATTTATGTTTTCTGGAGTGTATGTATCATTTCATCCAACGATACTGTCACATCCTAAGATACAGAGGCTTTGTTATTTTCTCCTGTGTGTGTCCTTACCCATTCTCTGGTGCACATAGTAGACATTCACTCAATACCTATTTACTGACTAAAGAAGGCAGGTTAATACTAGATCTAAAGAAAGTTCATGCTTGTTTTGTATAGTTCAAACCCAGGCAATAAAATTGTTCTCCTTATTAAAAAAAAAAAGTTACCTCACTCAAAATTTGGTTGTGCTTTTTTACACACTAATAATAAACTCTTAGAGAAATCAATGTGGATATAGGTCAAGAGTGTAGCCTATGACTGCAGAAAGGTAAATCAAGGGAAGAATCTTATTTATATCAAAGAGAATAAAGAGCTGAGGAAAACTTTAACCTAGAAGGACAAAGACCTGTGTATCGAAAACTGTAAGGTCTCAGTGAAAGAAACTAAAGAGGAAACAAATAAAGAAATTTTATTAAAACTGTTTTATGTTCAGGGATAGGAAGAATTAATATTGTTAGACTATCTGTATGACACAAAGCAATTTGCAGAGGCATGCAATTCCAATCAAAAGTCCAGTGTCCATCATTTTTCATAGAAACAATAACCTTACATTTTGTATGAAAACTACAAAAGTCCCCAAATACTCAAAGCAATCTTGAGGATAAATAAAACTATATAATACTCTCATAATGGTATTGGCATAAAAACATGCATACATTAATGGGGCAGAATATAGATTCCAGAAATAAACCCACACAGAATTGGTGAATTGATAATGACAAAGTAGCCAAGCATATACAAAAGGGAAAGGATAATGTTTCAATAAGTGGTGCTATGAAAACTGGAGAGTCACATATGTAGGAATATAATTGCATCACTAACTTATACCCCATAGAAACATTAATTCATAGTGGATTATATAACTGAATATAAGATCTGAAACCATGAAAGATCTAGAAGAAAAAAATAGTAAGCTTGATGATTTTTTGGCTCAGACACAAAAATAAAGGCAAAAATGAAAGCAAAAAAATTTTTTTAAAGCAAAAATAAACAAATGGAACTACATTTCACTAGAAAGCTTTTGCACAGCAAAGGGAATCATCAACCAAATAAAAGGGCAATATACGGACTTGGGAAAATTGCAATCATATATCTGATAAGGAATTAATATGCAAAATATATGAAGAAATCATATAACTCAGTTGCAAAAAAATCTGATTAAAAAGTAGACAGAAAGTATGAAAAAATTGCCAAAGAAAACAAACAGCTGGAGAACAGGTACTTGAAAGGGTATTATGCATCAGGGAAATGCAAATCAAAACTGCAGTGAGATATCTTCTCACACCTATTAGAATAGTTATTATCAAAAAGATAAGAAACAAGTATTGGTAATGATGTGGTGAAATGTAAGCTCTAGTACAATGTAGATGAGATTATATTTTAAGGACATGTTGGCACAGGAACAGCTTCTAAATCCTTTATGAGGTCTACAGTATATGCCATTTTTTCTACATGAAGCTAAAATTGATTATTAGCAAAACAAGAACTTACTAATACTATTAATATAGAGCATTAAATAATTTTCATGTATATGTGAGGCACACAATGTATAAATGTGTATGTATACACAGAGAGACACAATCACACAGAACAATAAAAATAAGGCTCACCTCCTTGTATTATACAAAGTTCTCCAGTGAAAAATACATTTTTGGCATTGAATAATATGGCAGACTAGCTTACACAATTACACACACCACCACCATCACCAACTCTATAATAGAGAAGAACTATATATATATATAACTATATATATATATAACTATATATATAACTATATATATAACTATATATATATATATGGAATTTTTCAAAAAATTTTGTTGTGGAATTGAAGTGTATTAAATGAAGACAAATTTTGTCCAACTTTTCTAGAAAGGTACTATTTCAATTAATAATGTTGAAAATAGGTAATATCTTTGTGAGAGAGAGGGCATTTATAGGAAAATCTTTCTGCCTTCCTCTCCACTTTAATGTAAACCTAGAACTATCCCCCTATTTTTTCTTTTTAAAAAAAGAGGCAAAGAGTAAAAATAAACATTTTTACCTTTTATGATATTTAGAAATTATTATTACAAATTTTATAGGCATAAAATTATCTTTATTTTTAAGGCAAGTTCTTATCTTTTAAAGATACTTAAATATTAATGAATAAAGGAATAGAATACTTTGAATTTACTTGTGAACAACTGGAGAGAAAGGAAAAAAATTGGGGGAAAGAAGATTATATTGGTATGTGAAATTGACATTATTTTGTATAATTTGGAAATTCAAATGAAGAGGCCAAAAGTGACAAAGACTGAATCCAGAGAGGTAAGCAGCATTAGAGTCTGTGCTTACACTGGGAGTATCAGTCACCATAGTTACCCCATATCTGGTGTGTTTGAAGGTTGCATGAACAGAAAACAGGAGAGGAAGCTCAAGGTCCAAGTAGACAGATCAGACAGAATGGACAAAGGAATCCTTCAAGAGGTAGAGCTTGAAAAATACAGTGTCCTGCAGAAAGGGAGAATATGAGTGACATGACACAGAAACTGACTCTGTTGAAACAGGAAAAAGCTGTTCCTAGAGTATCTTACCCCATACCCAGTTACATTTGAGAGAGCACAATTTGTAGTGGTTCAAATGTCCCAAGTGCACATTTTTATTCTAATAAGGTGAAAACAGCAAAGATTGAACTAACAATTAGAAACTTGATCTAATGGAAAAACAGAATTCTAGAATCAAAACTGAATGATACTTATTCTTTTCAAGCTCATATGGAACATTTAGGAAGATTCAACCCAGTTTAAGGTGTAAAGATCTCAGTATATATCAGAGAATCAAGGTCATAAAGGTCATTTTTGCTTATATAGGATAGTGAAAAGGCTAAAAAAGGGAGGGAGTAAAAAAGAACAAGCAGGAAAAAAGATTAGAAAAATATAGAAGATACAGAATCATACCATAAAAATAAAATAACTTTATAGTGGCAAGTTCTATGCTTACAGTTCATAGAACAATGATAGAAATACATCAAGACTTGTAAAGTGCTCTTAGAAAGAAAGCGTATAATGCACAAACACCCCCCCCATACATACATACACACACACACACAAAAAAAAAAAAACAAAAAAACAAAAAAACACACATCAAAAACAGTTAATGAAAATTTTAATGTGGTAAAAAAATCATTTTTTAAAAAAACTGGCAGAAGAAAGCAATATGAATAAAAGTTAAAAGAACATAAAATGAAAACCAGAGAGCAAAGATATAAAAGAGAATTTTAGTGCAGTCAAAAAAAATTTAATGACTAATAAAATGGGGTCATCTCCTTAAAAGACTGATTTTTAAAAGTCCAAGCATTAGAAATGAAATTAACAATTTAAAAGATAAGAAAACATTGGATAAAAATACAATTAAAAATGAGAACAATTTTTCAAACTATGTGAATTTTTAATCTCTTTTTACTTGGTTAGAGCAGTCTATAAAACTTAACCTCACATCCTAAAATCATAAGATAATCTAGGAATCAAAAGCATTTTTCATCTTGAAAAGGATTTCTACAAAAAACTTGGAGCTAATGCCTTATTCAATGGTGAAATACCTAACTTGTTTCTTTTGAATGGACACCAAAAAATGTCCATTGTCACTTTTATTCAACATTACCTTTGACATTTGAATTGGTACAAAAATTAGGAAAAAAGAGATATGATAAAAATGGTCTGTAAATAACAAAACAAAGCTTAAATTATTCACAAATAACTAATTGATCTATATTTTCAAAGCAATTGCAGTAAGAATCCCAGTGGTGGCCAGGAACGGTGGCGCGTGCCTTTAATCGCAGCCTAAGAAACGAGACCAAGACTACTAATCAAAAAGGTGGGTCCACCTTTTTGAGACCTGCCCAGGGCAACATAGCGAGATCTAGTCTCAAAAAATAGTTAGGCGTGATGGCACATGCAATCCTAGCTACTTGGGAAGCTGAGGCTGGGGATCACTTGAGTTCATGGTACCCCAGGCAATGTGAGCCTGTGGTTCCCTGGGAAAAATAGTGAGACCTAGTTTTAAAAAAAAAAAAAAAGAATCCCAGTGGTTTTTCATAAAACTTGAGAATGACTAAATTTTTTCATATAGGAGTAAAAGCTAAAAAATGATGAAAAGATTTGCCCTCATCTGTTAAGAGGGAGTATATAGCTAAAGCAATTGAAAACTATTGTGTAGTGCCTGAGATAAATTAGGGCAATGGAATAAAAGAGAGCTCAGATATGCTAATGTAACACATCTAGATACTTGATGCATGAAAGAATATAGGACAACTGCAGAGGAAGAATAGCTACATCTTTTAATAAGTTATAGTAATTACTAACCCACATAAAAAAGAACATAAAATTACCTTGGAATAGATGCAAACATCTATTCAAGAATTTTAATATAAAAAGTTAAAACAGAGTCTTTGAGAATATATGCAGGTATTTGTATGACATCAAGATATTTCAAGCCTAATTTTAAAAAAAGAAAATTTGGTAAAATCAACTATATCAAAATTTGATTTCTGTTTATAAAAATTGGAAGATAATTTCTGTACACAACAGAATAGTTTTGAGAATGGGTGAAAAGAACTCCCATAAACTGAAAAAACATATCAACCCGACTGAAAAATTTACCTCATGAATGAACATTATTTATAATAAAAATGAGCATGCCACATGAATATACTATAAGATGCTCATTCTCTTCAGCAAACAAGGCAGTTCAAAATAAAATTTCAAGGAGGTATTATTTAACACCTGCCAGACTGGAAAAACTTAAAAAACCTGACAATGTGCAGGAGGATAAAAAGCCCAGGTGAAAAGGAATGAAATAGAATTTGAGATAATCACCTTTGAAAACAACTTTCATATGATTTCATAGTAGAGTTGCATTTGAGACTATCCTTAAGTCATATTATATCCTATTATAGGTTCAGGTACACCGGTGGGTTTAAGAAACTGCCCACAGCAATATCATTTACAACAGCAGAAAACTTCACATGCCTTACTAATTGTGCTTATTTTAGTGCCTGAGCTATTAGCTGGAGGTCAGTTTTATTTACTGAGATGGAAAACACAGTGGTGAGGAGAAATTCTGAGTATATAAACTTGGACAGTGTTAAACAAACAATGATAATATTTCCATCCCTTCTCAATATCTTCAAGAGAAACCTGTATGGTCTATTTGTCATCTCACTTATCACCATCATTTTAGTAACATTTTAGTAACATTTGTCATCTCACTTATCACCATCATTTTAGTAACATTTGTTGAAAATGCCATATAGATCTGACAGGGAGCTTAATATGAACCCTGGGATGTAGGCACTGTTATGTCAATTAACTGGTGATAAGTAATGTAGCCCCGAGTTTAATTTGTCCCAGGAATCAAGGTTAGCAAGTGCATAAGCAGGATCTGAATTCAGATAGTTTGATGCCAGTATCACTTATCTTGACCATTTGGTTTCTTAAATTGCATTGTTTAGTTAACACATCCAGAATGTATTTTACTCTCATATGTCATAAAAGCTGAATGATATCTGCTGTAATTCTGCAGACTCAGAGAACTGACCATTAATTCCTTTTTCCTTGAGTTATTTTTTTGGAAACAAGTCACTGAAATGTACCTAGATAGAAATTAGAGATACTCTAGTACAGAGTGCATAGGCTAATAAGTGTCCCAAGATATATCAATAAATTGCCACAAAGGAAAAAAGCTACATTAGAAAACTAAAACTAAATCAAATCAACCTAAATATGATTCTATATCACATGATTTTTTGGTCCTGATCTTAACATAATGTGATGCAATATATATATATATGATGAACTTGCTTGTTCTGGAAATCCTTAGGGTCTTTTTATGGCTTGTTTGTTTTGCCTGACCTGGAGAAAAATAATCCCCAACCCTAATGGCTTAACCCAACAAATCAGAAAATATAAACACAAAGTGATTTATCTTAGTTTCAATGACAGAATATGATTTTATGATTCTTCTGACAATAAAATTTGTTCTATCACAGAATGAAAAATCACTTTAGAAATAATCTGATCACAAATCTTCCTTCTTATATAAATGAAGATATCAGATACTCTGATATCTATATCTATTCAGAAACAGTATATCACTAAAATGATATCCTGAGGCCATCACCTACTCATTTGTTTTCATTCTGTCTCTGTCAACACTGAGAATTCAGAGAGTAAACAGATGTCCAATCCCTACTTGGCCAGTCCCCAAGACCAAACTGCAAGTAGCAGCACAGGCAAGCAAGACCTTCTAATGTCACATCTACCATCTCTCTCTACTACTCTGTAGCTTAAAACAGCTCTCCTTCAGAGCACTTGCTTCACTAGGGAAATGTGCCTCACCTGCAGGATAAATCTGAGTGTTTTATATAACTTTTTTTTTTGCTTAGGAAAATATTGACTCAAAAAGCAATTTGGGAAGATTATCCATTCAAGTTATAGCCCACATTGATCTAGTAAGTCAGTTCTAAGTAAGGCAAAAGCCAACTCCAGTGCTTTATTCTACCATTTCCATTAATGAAATACCAGATAAGTCTCAGCCCCAAGGAAAGTTTAAAAGGACAAAAGGACACCACTGGACTTGATTTATTTCCTCAGACTCAGGAAACTTTTTTTTCTGATCAAACTAACTACAGGTTTTGCTTGCACAGTAAAGGAAAGGGCCATGGGACAGGCCAGGCTATGCTCTGACTCTGAGACCTTACTTTGCCACTAACTTCCTCAGGTACCTTAAGTGAGTTAACCAAGACAAGGACACTTAAGACTATCAGGGCCCTCTGATTACAAAATGTTTAAGTTTTTGCTATGATGACATTGCACTGAAGAGCAAAAAAAATATTCATGTGTTCAATTTAATCACCAAAAGTGAACTGAATAATTACTTTGTAATGGTACTTTGCTAAAAGCTGACAGCTACTAATCTCTCTTCATTGGCATGAGTTTGAATTTTATTATACAGATCAAATATTTGTAGACTTTCTTTGTTTAGCACAGCACCCTTAGTCTCAGCATTTTTTTTTTCACTGAGACCCTAGGTCAAAAGAGAAACCTAACAGGTCTTTTTGCTAGTAGCTATATATATTAAATAAATTCAGTATATCTCAAAAACTTACCAATAATTTGAAAAAATAATATACAAAAAATCAAAAATAAATGCAGTGTTATTACCCCCCAAAAACATGTAAAATATTGCATGGCACTCTTGTGTGTTCACTGTAAGGTCTGTGGTATGGCAGACACAGATCTAATCCATGAAAAATCATGGGAAAATGTGAAACAGGAGAATGACAGATTTATATTTATATTCTCTAGAGATCACACTGGGAAAAGAGTAGAGATTCCAGGACTAAACACAATAGGAATAGCTGACAAATAACTTTAACATTGTAGGTATAAGTTACTAGTGATACTACACCATTGCAAATACCTGAAGACACTCTTTAAAGAAATTATTGTATCAAAAAATTAAGAGAAAATCACTCATAAGAAAACACTATCAAAATATATATTAAATGACAGAAGGGTAAAATGAGGATGTACTCTGAAGACTTATCCTTGAAATAAAGCATTATTTTCATTAATATAAACTGTTCCTGTTAAATAGTGGTGCTTTAGTATTGAAAGAGAGGAATGGGTAAATGGAAAATACAAAAGTAACAGTTTTGATATATGTAACATTATTATGTAAGATGTTGACTTTGAGGAAGTTAGATAAATGGTATATGGAAAGTATATATTATTTTTCATAATCCATCTATAATTATGTCAAACTAAAGTTAAAAAAAGCATAAAGGCAAAAAGGTATAAAAAGAGCAAGAGAAAAGGAAGAGATGAAAGAACTGAGAAATTATGGAACAGAAGAAAGAGAAAAATGAAAAAATAAATGAAGAGGGAGAGAAATATTAAAGCAATGAACAAATGATCCCATTTGCCAACTATATTATTGTTCCAATTACTAGTCTTAATGTGAAGTGCACCTGTTCTCAGGAAAATCAAATATTTTCCGTAAAGAAAGCTGTCAAAGATGAAAAACAAAGGTCATCGATATGTTTTTCCTTTGGTGACTAAGATGACATACTTTCTTCTAGTATACAAATATCTGTAAACATAGAATATGAAAAAATATAACTAATAAAGGAAAAAGTTCTAGATACTGGGACAAAATTTGACTGAATGTAAGTGATGATATCAGAATGCAATGTCAGAGAGAGGGAGAATAGATAAAAAGCCACAAGAATGAAACATTCACATGGAGAGTTTTGGTAGTAAAGGTCTTTCGAGGAATGTCTAATAAAATTAGCCAGGCAGCTGTCCCCTCCGGCTTGTGTGTTGTTTCCCATATGTGAAGAGGAAATGGAATTTCCAAATAAAAATTACCTCTCTATGTGCATGGAGCTATAAACAAACAGAACCTCGTTGACAAAGTCCCTTAATCATTTCACAGTTTTTAAGGTAAAAGGAATCCTATGCCAGTGAAATAGTACTAATCATAAGCCAACTGATGGAACAATTACTTAATATTGACTTTATGAAAGTGTAATTTAAATATATCCTCACTAGTGGTTAAAACATACTGAAAATCATGAAGCTGTGAACTGGTTTTACTGCACTATCATGTGAGTGGAGATTCAGGATGCCTGCCTGCTAAGGGTCTAGTAAATTATTTAATTGGATTATTTATCCATTCAGAGATAAAATACACACATCTCTTAGCTTAAAGACTGTCTCAATCCCTTCTTATGGATTCTAGTCTTGTCAAAAAATAGTGAAGATGTATATGTAAGACAAATACACTTGACCATAACTTACAACACTTAATCCTTTTTAATTCAGAAAAGCCCAAATAACTTCCTGATGATAAACACAGCAATGTTTTTGACTTATGTCTGTTTTAAAAGTCTTAAAAAGTCTAGATAGAATTCTAAATCAAGAATTTTCTCAGACTTTTCAATTTATAATCATTAACTAAGAGTCACTATTTACCATATGAAAGTCCATTGATAAAAGTCTTGAGTTTTTTTTTTTCCAAATTCTATAATTCCTAGAGATATTGTTTAGGGAACTTGTTTTATTTTTAGAAAAACAAAGACCCTGAAATCAATGATGCTCTCCTAAGAACATACATGATTTTAGAGCTGAAGATGCTATCTGGTACTGAAGCATGTGCTCAAGATAGATTAGCACCTCAATTAATATTAAGCATTGTCTTGAAATTCAATTTAATGTGATTATTATACTTTCAATAGCGAATAGGTACCAGGTTCCATGCTACTAATCTGAGGCTCCATTGCACCATGTTTTCACTCTGACACCATCAAATGAATACATATAGGAAACATCCTATTATATAACATATCAAAAGATAAAGATATAAGTAAGGAAACAGCATACATGTCTTCAGGGAATTGTTTATAGCAATGTGTGCAAAAATGTTCTAGTTTAGTGTTGACATCAGATTACAAGTAAAAGATCGTGTCTTATTCATCAGTCTTCTGAGTGAGTGATACAGCAACCTCCCCAGAGAAGAACCCAAGTAATATATGGGGGACTAGATAGTATAATCAGTAATTATTTTTTACTTTATGGACAAGAAAAGTATGAAGGAAAATCTTTCTATTTTCCAAGTGGGGAAACTGGATGGATTTTTATATTGATTACTATTATTGTCAATTCCAAATGTCACTGAATTGTACCTGATTGTTGAGCTCAGTTGCACCAAAAATCATTTATTTATACCCGATTTCAAAGACATATACTGATGTGCAAATATTTTCTCCTCTTCAGTAGGGTGTCTTTCCATTTTAATGATGTTTTTCTTCACTGTGCAGAAAGTTTGTAGTTTGATGTAGTTTCATTTATTTGTTTTTGCTTTTGTTTCTCTTGCTATTGAAGTCAAGTTCCCCACGATCTCACTGAAGTCAATGCTACAAAGTGCTTTGCCTATGTTTTTCTTTTATGCATTTTATGGATTCAGGTTTTATATCCAAATCTTTAATCCATTTTGAGTGAATTTTTGTAAATGGTGTGATATAGTGGTCTATATCATTCTTTTTCATGTTACTGTTCAGTTTTCCAAACACTACTGAAAAATGGGAAGAGGAAATAGACACATCTCCAAGAAAACATACATATAGACAATAAGCACAGGAAAAAATACACTCATTATCATGTCATCTGAAATATACCAAAACCACAGTGATATATTATCTCATACCTGTGTGAATGATCCTTATCAAAAAAGACTAGAAAAAAAATATTGGCAACAGTATGGAGAAAAGTAAACCCTCATATATTTTTGATGGGAATGAAGACTGATCCAACCCCTATGGAAAACAGTATGGCTTCTCAAATATTTGAGGCTTCTCAAAATATTAGAAATATGTCTTCCATATAATCTAGCCATTCCACTCCTAGGTAACCATCTGAAGAATATAAAAACAATAATTTGAAAAAATATATTCACTCTCATATTACTATAGCACAATTTACAATAGCTAAGTTATAGAAAGAACCTAAATGCCTAATAATAGACAAAACTGTGAAGAAGTTGTGGTAAATAAACACAGTGGACTACTACTCAGCTATGAAAAGATAAACTCTTGTCATTTGCAATCAATTGGATAGAACTGAAGGGGATTACACAAAGCAAAATAAGTTAGAAGGAGAAAGACAAATAACAGGTGATTTCAATCATATGTGGAATGTAGAATATAAAGAAACAAAACAAAGTATCATACAAAATCAAACTGAAATCAAACTCTAGAAATCTGTAAAATTGAGAACATCAGAGCAGCAGGGGGAAGACAGAGAACAAAGGAGGGGGGGAAGGTTATTCTTAAGGACTATGATGCATGACTATGGGTACCTTTGGTGTAGTGTAGTATAATAATATGCATTTAGAGAAGTGTTAGCATATATCTCTGAATCATATACAATGCTGTAAGTCAATGTTACCACATCAAAAAATTATAGACACACATGAGCCAGACTAAAGTTTGTATTTGAATACCAAATACTACTAATATAATAATAGTAATAGACCAAATATTATAGAAATATGTTTCAAATCAATCACTCAATCTCTGCATATATGATAAACCTTTTTCTATGAATGACTGTCTTTCAAAGATATTATATTCTTTAAATTGTCACCTTATATATGGAAAAGAGGATTTTAAAGAAATTTTCTTGTTTGGCAAGGGATATAGGGGAGAGACCTAGTATTTCAATTCAAATTTTGTCATATGCCAATTGTTTCATTATAAAGTAAATCATTATTATAAGAATTACCTAACAATAGGAACTAAATAAACCTCATATATGTCTGAGTTATTAGTATAGTACCTAATGCACAGTAGATGCTCCATAAATAATAATTTCCATTATATCTTTGTGGAACTATTATCCTCAAGAGTTTTTTTTTTCAGTAGAATAACTGATCAATTATTCTCCCCATCAATTCTGCACTGAATTATGTACACTGAAATAGTTTTTATGTTTTTGCCTTTCTGAACCATTGATGATCATTTCCATAGCCTTGAAAACAATAGAGAACATTCTGAATGCTTATATAAAACAAAACAAAAACACATGCAATTTAATGTCAGAAATCAACTTCTATGTTTTAGGTTGTTAAATCACTTTCTATATAACTTTAAAAATCTACATAGCTAAAAAAATAAACTATTTAAATCTCACTGCATAAAGATCATTGCAGGTATTCTTTAATATGTCTGGAACCATATATACCAGTTTTAGTAAGTATTTTGTGTATTCTTATCACATACAACTAATGTCCAAATTCAAAGGTCAACAAAATATGTGAATTAGCAGTGTTAATATGAAAATCCAAAATCATTCAAATATTTTACAAAACAAGAGTGGACAAAATCAATATTCATGATCTGCAACACAGAGACTTAATTGAAGTGGTAATATAAAATAACAGACATTTTGATAAAATTTCATTTCTTTGATATTTGTTCACTCTTAGCTCCTTGAAAATAAAGTACTCATTGAGTTCAGGAGAAAGGCAGAAGTTAGCAAAAAAAAAATGCATTCTACTTTTGAATTCCAAAATAAGCTCTAAATGTCCATTTCAGAAGAGACAACATTTGTGAGATCCAAAACTTATTTGGAAGAGGCAGCATTATTGTTACAACAGACTTCAGAGGTTGAATGAGGCAAAACTGGAAGGCTTAGCATAAAGACAGTGAACATCAACCTCAGAATGAGGGATAAAGATACTTTTGGGGAACAAGGGTTTTGTTTGTTTGTTTTTAAAAAGAAGTTCTTTGTAAACTGGACTGCAGGCTGAAGAAGATTATTAAAGGAGAAGTTTATTGTGAAGATACTGTGTCACAAAGAAAGATTGGGTTGAAGGTGAGGGCCCATTCAGATAGACTGCAGGAAAGTCTAAAGTAAAAGTAGCTGGTCCCTGCTCATATTTGTAGATCTGAGAGGAGACTATCTGCTGGCCACTGTAAAACTGAAGCAGATATGTACAGAGTTTCTGAACTTGGAGGACTGGTGTCACAGATTACAGTGACAATGTGTGTGAATATTATATCGTGACAAGAGGCAGCCCCTAGGCTGATCCCCCATCCTATCCCATTCACCACCACACTGCTATGTATGCTTCCTTCTCTTTCAAAGGAAAGAAAGTTCAAAGGGGATGGCAGAAAATGACCACAGACTCACTGTCTTGTACAAACTCTAAATTGCAAACTCTAAATTGCACATAGTTGAAACAGCAAAACAGACTTTCTTTTCCTCTACTATCAACAGATAAGGGTACTTATGACCAAATTAAGTGCAACTGTAGAAAACAAAGTCAAATCTTTCTATATCTGCATCCTAAAAAGTAAATTCAAATAGATGACAGTTTATTTTTTTCTAGATGTTAACATTTGAGCAAGAGAGACTAAAGAACAATAATAAGAGTTCAAGGAATTAAGAGAGTTGGCAAGAAGAGTGGACTCAGGAAAAAGATGAAAGAGGCATGTAGACCCCAGTAGTGAGAGTTTCAAGCACTTCTTGAAGTTTTAAGTTTATTATCAAGATAAAAAAGGATGAAGGCCAGGCATGGTGGTGCATTCCTCTAAGTGGCAGCCTAGGAAGCCGTGGCGGGGGCCAGGGAGTGCGGTTTGAGTCCTGCTGGGGGCATGTAGCGAGACCTAGTTCCAAAAAAATATCTGGGAATGGTGGCATGTGCCTGTAATCCTAGTTACCTGGGAAGCTGAGGCTGAGGATTGCTTGAGTCCGTGGTACCCCGGGCAATATGACCCTGTGGTTCCATGGACAAAAATAGCGAGACCTAGTCTCAAAAGAAAAACAAAAAAAGGATGAGTTCTCTTAAGAGAGGAGAGGGCTGCTCAGTCCTAGAAGACAAAGTCCAGGTCTTATCTAGATTTCGGCAAAATAAATCTCGGAATGTCACTTTTTCCACTAACCCAAGAATAAAAAGACACAGAAAATCAAAGTTCTAATATCAGGATCTGAGGAGAAACAGAGATAACAATATAAAAGCTTTTATATTATTTTCAATGACCTTTTAACAGATATACTTAAGAAAAATAAAAGCATGCTGTATTTCATTATATTTCTTTTTAGAAATTATAAAAACAGTCACCAACATGGCAGGAGGGGGCCCCTCCACCAAATTACTCTCACACCTAGACAAAACACAAGTTGAAACATATCTGAAAACACTAAAACATACGAGTCTCCACATAGAAAATACCTAACTTGAGGAAACTGCACGCTTTATTGATACAAAAATAGTGTATCACAATGTGCTTTCATTTTGCTTAGGCAATTTATCTCCTGCAGTATACATGTTTTATATTTGCTATATATTGATAATCTATAGGTGTACAATTACAGTTTAGCTGCCTTAAACACATATCATGTCACAGTAATTCAAATTCTTCAGGTGCTGTTTTAGTTTTGATTTTCATATAGACTATTTCAAATAAGTGCTGACCTTGATAAGCTTTAGCTGTGTGTGCCTGTGTAATTTATTGGAAGGTAAGTTCTAAGACCTTTACGTTCAGTGAGATGAGAAGTCTGAATCCCAAGGATGGTTTTCAGTAAATAAGCATCATCTCATGAAATATCAACCACAAGGTGTTTGGAATGAAGATTTACAGACTTCAAAGAAATTCGGCCTGACTTTTATTGTGGATTTAATCTTTTAATTAAATCATTTTTTTAGTGATGCCTAAATAAATCTTCCTAAAACTCCACATTGAAGATAGTGCTTAACAGACATATCATGCCACTACAGAATTAGGAAATATAACACAAAAATTAGGTCAGCAATTTTATTTGCAAAAGCTTTTTTTTTTTTTCTGAATAGGGATCAGACCTGAAATGTTCCCTGGAGGCATATTAATACTGCATAATAAAGCACAAAAGTAATGTAGATATGTAATTAATCCTTGTGTAGACAGAATAGAGTTGCATATGATTTGTTTGGTTTGATTCTGAGGATTGAGTGAATCTATGTTTTGGCAGGGTCTACCTTTTCTGCACATAGCATTCCAAGAGCTTCTCAGACATCAACTTCAACACAAAAATTTTGCTCCAATATAGCCCTTCTCAGCTGCACTCTGCTGGAGACTTGGCCTTTCTTATGGCATTTGATACTTTTACAGATAAATGATATCTAAGAGAGACCAAATATGTTGCCAAAATCTGCTAGGTAATAATGACCCTCTTCTTAGACTGTTCTTTTAAATGCATTAGCAAGAGAATCATTAGATACAGAATGTACATAAGTGATTAAAGAGGTTTAGTTACAAAGAAACTACATTCAGAATGTTGCAGGATCAGAGGAAGACCAAGAATCAATATTTGCAAACTGTTAAGATCCACTGAGCTGTAAGATAATCTTCAGATGTTTTGGTAAAAAACATCTTTCCAAGAATGGTGAGCCCCACAAAATAATGATAAAAACTTACCTAACTAGGGAAGTATAATGCAGAACATGACCCACATATATGTAACTTATTTAGGCTTTCAGTGGTTGCCACATTTTTCCAATTTAAGAGTATGGTAAATAGAATCCAGGGAAATGCAATGGAAATATCAGCAAAAATAGGGCTCTGAAGCCGGGCACGGTGGCTCGTGCCTGTAAGCTTCAGCTTATGAAGCGGCAGGGACTAGGGATCAAGGTTCGAGTCCCACCTGGGGCCCGTTGCGAGACCTAGTTCCAAAAAAATAGCTGGGCGTGGTGGTGCACGCCTGTAATCCCAGCTACCTGGGAAGCTGAGGCTGGGCATTGCTTGAGTCTGTGGTACCATGGGCAAAAATAGCAAGACCTAGTCTCAAAAAAAAAAAAATAGCGCTCTGAAGCTGATTGACTTCAAAATAGCTAATGTTTAAAACAAAAATACAAATATTATATATAAAAGGCCAAACTGACAAATTTTTATACAAATGTTATAATTTTGTTTATAAATTGGCATATAATTTAATGGGCTCCAATGTAACTAGGCACACAGCTCCCTGAAAACACTTTAGTCTATAAAGAAAGGTATATCAAATTTTCTGCTGTCTCCAGGAAACACATCTAAATTCCAAAGATAAGCACAGATTGAAGGTAAAAGGATAGAAAACAATCCTACAAGCAAATGCCCCCCCCCCCCCAAAGAGGCAGGGGTAGCCATTCTCACAGCAGACAAAGCAGATTTCAAAATTAAAAAAGTAATAAAGGATAAAAAGGATATAGTAATAAAGGATAAAAGATAAAAGGATAAAAGATAAAGTAATAAAGGATAAAACGGTCACTACCTAATGGTTCAGAGTACAACCCACCAGAAAGATGTAACAATTATCAACATATATGCACCAAACAAGGGAGCACCAAGATTCCTAAGATAGCTACCAGCAGAGCTAAAAACAAATATTGATTAAAACACATATGTAGTAGGAGACTTTAACACCTCATTCTCATCAAAGGACACATCAACAAAACAGAAACTAAACAAGGACACAAAAGCTTTAAAAGAAGATCTAGACCAAATAAATTCATTATCTTGATATGACAATGATTTGTACATACATGTATATGTATATGTAAATGTATATGTAAATGTAAAACTTTACATTTACATTTACAGAAATGTAAATGTACTTTAAAAAAAAAAAAAGAAAGGCACACCATACATAGAAGGGTTATTATGTGGACTGATAGAGAAATGGGTTATTGAAATAGCTAGCAACTGAGCTCAGATGATAGACAGCCTCTGCCCACAGATGTCACAAGTTCTGCAGTTTTACTCTAATCACCAAGAACAGTGGTTTTCAAAACAGGGTCCCAGAACCAGGATCATCTGGGAAACTAAAAAAATATGGATTCTTAGACCCCATCAACACAGTCTTAAACGTCAGGACTAGAACTGGTCATTTTTACCAAGTTTTCCAGGCGTTTCTAATGTACTCCAAAATCTGAGAAACACTGATTTGGGGAGATTTTTAGACATAAGAATGTCAGACTCGACCTTAATCATATTTCATTAGCCTGGGGTAGGACCCAGATATTATCCTCCCCTGACCCCTATATTGCCTATAAGATACTAATGTCTCAACTGCTGTTAAGATCCATTGGCCTATTTTTTTTAAATTTGATGTTAATGGTAATATATGTAGAGTCCCCCCCATGAAATGCAGAAAAATGTCTGACTGAATTGAACATACTAATGCATCTCAGTTATGCTGACCTCCAGAGAGTTCAATAACTGGGCCCATGGCACCCTGACAAACAGCAGCTCCAGTAACTAACATCATAATAACAAGGAAATCATAAAAGCTTCCAGGATGTGCCTCATGATTCAACTGTCTTAGAAAATAACATCAGTTACAAAAAGACAGACACCACACTTTCAAATGAACCTCGTGCACAGTACAAGCTCTGGGTTTCACCAACCAGTATCTCTGCCAGCACATCGGAAATCTGAAAATGCGAAAACAACTTCCATTGACTGCATAGAAAATGTATAGAAAAAGGATTTCAAGTGGCACCTAAAATAGCCAGTGAGTAGAAGCTAAAGATCAGCACTGGCCCTGTGAAAAAAAAAACATAATTTTCATTCAGTGTCCATGTTTTTTTGTTGGTTCTTTGCAGCTTGTGTGTTTCATTCTAAGATACTCTGCCACACACCAAGAAAACATTTTCACAAATTCAAAAATAAAGGGTATAAAGACATGTTGCAGGAAAATAAGAATTAAAGATATGCAATGTGGTATCCACATGACCTGGGAACTTTCTTAGGTCCATTCACACCACCTACGGTCAGAAGCTCTGGGGTTGGGTCCTGCACCCAGAATGAATCCTGTGTGAACTCCTCCAGCTTTTTCTAATGCATCCTGGATTTAACAACCACTGCTCTTCAGATGTATCATCCTATTGTCTAACTATGTACCCAAAGGACAGTTTTTCCTCAGGCTCTTCCCACAAAGCCTACTCAACAGTCGTGTTAGTGATGACACTGTAAATTGTCCTTTAATGACACCTGAGAGCATATACAGAGTTTTAAGTGTGCAGTCTCTGAAGCAGAAACAGAGATGAAAAGGCCTCATTTTGCTACCTAACTACTGAATTACCATAAATTTATATGATTGGTGGGAGAGAAACATTTGGCTGCTAAAATCAAATCATAATCCTACAATCTAAATTCTGGATTTACCAGAAAATCCCTGCATATTTGTTAACTTTTCTATAACAGGGGATGGGGCGGGATGGTGGGTGAGTGGGTGGGGGTGTCGGTACTTGACATGCCCCTCTGGTTTACTCACTCCAGTAAGTCCTAAGCAGGAATAAGAAGAACATGAATAATTCAGCTACAGACACAGCATGGGTGAGGAGAACAGATAAATATCCCGGGTACACACATCCCCTGGACAGGACACAAAAGAACATGGAGAAAGCTGCTGCATACAAGACTGGGAGAATGACTATGGTGATGACATCACAAAATCACACCTGTGCCCTCACCAAGGGCTGGTCACCAAAATCCTGGTCCAGAGATGTCTTCTAGAGAGCAAGGTGCCCCTCCCCCATTTCACTGGGGAAGACCACAGAAATGTGGAATTGGCCTCATAGCAAAGCTGCAAGTGGAGAGAGAGAGAGAGAGAGAGAGAGAGAGAGAGAGAAAGAGAGAGAGAGACCAGCTGAACTGGCCAGCTGCAGACACCGATCCTCCTCAAGGAGCTCTACCAACAATGGCTCTAAGCTAGAGGTCATAACTATTAGGTGAAAAAGCAGTGAAAGTATACAGAGATAGAATTGGAGTAGATACTGATAGACTCCAAATTAGCATGAACTGGCTTCCTGATGAAAAATTAGGAATGAAAACCTAAGCAGTAGTAGGTTGCTGTGTCCCAGGAGCACGGGCCCTCACCCAGGAAAAGGACACTGTCCTAGAAAAGGGACTAAACACAGACTAACAAACAGCAAGGAGGGGGAGGGGAGCTTGGACGGGGGAGGCATTTCCAGAGGTATAAACCATCATAAAACGATGACTGATATGGTAAGGAATTTTAAAGTGAAAAATAAATTGATAGTCAATATAAAAAGCTTTCCTTTATATCTTAAGTTTAATTTTAAGTTTCATCTTGTAATCAAAAATAAATCTGGGAAACAGAGGTAATATATAAATTCAGTATTCTAATATCTGAATTAGATAATCTGGATAATCTTCAAATACAAGTGGGAAGTACTGCGAAGTATTTGTTGAAGGCTCTTTCAACATTCTTATTGTATTGTCACTATCTGTACAATAGTCCTTTGATATGACTATGAAACAAGCTAACATGTCATAGACTGTTCACTACTTTGCTTTAAATTTTTTCCTAATATAAATGCCCATACTATTAAATATTTTTATGCACTTAGAAGCCTAATGTTAGGTTTGCTTCATTTGGATGAATAATTTGGAATACCTGGGTCAGAGGTTATGGGCACTAGTCCACAATGACCAGTTTGTTTTAGTTTTATATGGATTGACGGCAGCTACACATGTAAGTGTGGTATCATGATACCCTCATGGGTGAGATGCCATTTTCTTCTTTCTTTCGTTTAATTTTCACTTTTTTCCAGTTCTTTGATTTTATTTCTAGCACAAGAGGTGTCTTAAGCTCTCTAGTTTTATATATTGACCAAAGTAAAGCCTCTTTTTTGAATTTTACATTTGATGAGCCTTTATTTAAACACTTTTCTTATCATGTTATGCATACATAACATAGTTAACTATATATGTATACTATAGCTACCTAATATATAAATATGTCACATGACATGTAAATATAGCTTTTATGTTATCCATGTGAAAATTTTCTTTGGAAAAATTATATTTGCTCTTAATGCTTTTCAACATTATACTTAATTACCTAATTATTTTGATAAAAATCTTTATATAATTAAATTTGTTAATGTGTCCCTTAGACTTCTAGTACTTTTTATTATAAATTTCTATTAATTATATGTATATTTTCTCACCTTGTTGTATACCCCAAATTTCTCCCACCACCATGATACCAGCATCCTATTTACTTGGGCTCATCCATCCCCTGAATTCCTCCTCCATCTCGCTTTCTGTATGCCTCAATTCACTTACAATTTGTTATTGTTAACTTTTCCTTGTTGTTTTGTTTTCCCAGTATGTCACATATAAGTGAGACTCTGGTGTTTATCTTTCTTTGGCTTATCTCAGCTAGCATGATTCCTTATAGCTCCATCCATGTTTCTGCAAATGACATGTTTGTCTTTTTGATTGCTGAAAAATATTCCATTGTGTAAATAACACAACTTTTTGATTCATTCATCAGTTTTTGGGCATTTGGGTGGTTTCCATGTCCTGGCTTTTGTAAGCAGTGCTGCAATAAACACAGGAATACCAGTTTCCTTTTAAATGAGTGTTTTAGTATTCTTTGGGTAGATTTCCAGAAGAAGGATTGCTGGATCAAATGGTAGCTCCATTTTAAGTAGTTTGAGGGTTTTCACACAGTTATCCATAGTAGCTGAACCAGTATGGATTCCCACCCGCAGGGTAGAAGTGTCACTTTTCCTACACATTTACATTAGCTTTGTTGTTGCCCATTTTTTTTTGATGTGGACGTCTAGTACTTTTAAATTTAGATTATGCTAGGAACTGACAAATATTCAATTTTACTTTCTTGTCTTTTTTCCATTAATTTTTTAAATTATTATAAATTGAATGAAATATACATTTAACTAAATTTTTCTACCAAACTACTAGCCAGTCATTTATTTCAAGCAGTTTTATTAGGGAAAAGGAACATAGGTGCTTTGATTGTGGATGGGGTGTGCTAACAGACATATGAGGAGGTATGAACTTAGTCCCCTAAATCACAGTGTCGTAAGCCAAAGTACCTCAATAAAAATGCATTTTATATATTTTATAGTGTCTATCTTTCCTCTTCTGGGGAAGCAGGCAGTGCATAAGATTATAATTAGGTGTATTCAGTAGTAACCTATTCTTTTTCCAAGTGCTAGCTTTATCTTGGTTAAAAGTACCATTTTAGGGGTCAATTCAGGAATTGCTGCTATTATACATGAATTATTCTTCATTATCATTACTAAAATACTTTATAGAAAGGTAATTTTTGTTGCTGTTTAATTATTTACCTGTATTGATATACTTAGTAGAGACTTTAATTAAAAATTATTTAAAATTAATTGCAATGAATTTTCCTGGTTATAATGAAACTGATATATTAGGGTCAGATACTACCATGGTTTTGCCAAATTAAAAAAATTGCTAATGTTTTGGGTAATATGCAAATGTTTTTAGCTAGGCAGAATTACATATTACTTTGGAATGCATATATTAACTATATTAAGAAATTATGCTTGTATTTTTATTTTAGAGACTTTATAAATTTGTGTTAATGTTTATTAAATGTCCTTTTCTCATATATTAATACAATCCTATTGGTTTCACTAGTTTGCAATTTGAAACTGTTATTAATAAATTTAATATTGAACAAATTGAAGGATAAATCCCAGTTGAGTCAGATTGTTACTTTATCATACTTTTTAGTCTAAAATTTCTAAAAATCTTTAGAAATTTTTTTCATAAGTGACTGTGGTTATTTTTTAGGTTAAAGTCTTGTGTTAATCTCTCTATCTTTTTTTTTTTTTTTTTTTTTTTTGCAGTTTAACAACAGGGTTTTATTAACAAGGAAAATTAACCAAGAAAACATAAAAGTTTTCAAAGCCACAAATGGCCAGTTATCTTTTTTAAATTTAATTAAATTTAATTTTTTTATTATTATTATAAACTTTATTCCAGTTGACAATTTAGGCCATAGACATGTACATGAAATTTCCATAAAAGAGATGAGTATGTGGGGGTTAGGAGGGGTGGAGATGGGAGGGAGTTACGGTAAGGGAGGGAAGGTGGTATGTCGTCCCCAGGAAATACAAAGATGTGAAACACATATATAAAAAAATAAATTAATTAAGAAAAAAAGGAATCAGTACAATTTCCATACTGGGGAGAAGCAGCTCTCCTGCCTGCCTGGCACTATGCAGATGGCTCTCTTTTTCTTTCTCCATTCCCTAATAATCCTGTCCTTTTTTCTTTTTTTTTTAAATTTAATTAAATTCTTTTTTAAATTTGCATATATATGTATATGTATATTTATATTACATTAGTTCATTATTGTTTACCCGGGGCCTTTTCCACTTCACTAACATTTGTTAACCATCCTGATCTTTTGTGCTCTTCACCTCCTCTACCTCCTTCCCCCTCCTCCTCTCTCGCTCCATGGTTCAGTCCCATTGGTTGTTTTCATTCTTTCTTATTTGTTTGTTTTGTAATAATCAGGGAAATGCAAATTATGTTAATCTCTTTTGAAAATGTTTTGGATAAGACTTTTCCATATTTCAAGAACCTACTATTTATATAAATTCCAATATATTCTAACATTTATACCTTCCAAAATCAATAAATGTATACCTATATCTAAAAGGATGATTTTCTGATAATTAAGGAATAGCTTTCTTAAATCATATTGGCTTTTCTACATTGCCAGTGCCTAAATATAGAGGGTTATTTAAGATTTTCTCATTTTGAATCCAGGAGAAGTGGAGGGGAAGTTTAATAAGGTTGTTTGTATCTAATCATCAATTAGAGATTACTACATTTACTCCATGTTTGTAGCAATTCAGGTGGAATGTAGTTGTCATAATTATTTAATGATCAGTTATCATTTTATTAAAACGCCTCTGCTATAGAGAATACTTAGCACCTTTAAATTAAAGAGCTTAATCATTTTCTCTCTAAGCCCACTTGGAGGTTAGGTAGGGCTGTTTCTTGCTCTGAATAAAAACTATTTTACACTTCAGTAAGCAAAATAATGGGGGGCTTTGACACAAATAGCACTGCTGATCTCTGTAATAGAAGCTCAGAGATAGACCATGAAACCATAGAAGCAGAACACTAAACTGTCAACAAAAAGAAATTCAGGGTAATGCTGCTTCTGGTTAAGACTGATAGCCAATCTTTAGAGATATAAAATAATGAAGCTAAATGTAATGCTTCACAATCATTTCAAGATTATAGAGACTATCATTTCTGCATCAAACATTATAATCTAAGAATATCTGGGATTTTAACTGGTATCACAGTTTTCAATTGGGAAGGATTCTGCCCTTGCGTGGTCTGTATTTGAAGATGCTGTTATGCACAGGAGTCATCTGAAGAAACAGGATTTAGTGTGAGAAATGTAAGCATATCACTATTTGAAACTTGCTTTCAATCTTATAATATACATTGAATAGTGTAGCTCCTCCAGGTTATTTACAAAAGATTGCATAATCTCTTCCATTACTCATTTCCTTATACCCATAATGTTTAGAACATATGACATTCTGAGTTGAATTTCATAAGTCTTATACTTTTGTATTATAACAATTTCCATTTGTCTTATGTGGATTACTAATACAAATAGGCTTAAAGTACTATAATAAGCATTTCTTATGATTTATACCAGAAGGCTATCACTGCAATATTCCACTTTTAATACAAGCAAAATGGTATGTCCTAATAGAGGTTAAAGGCAAAATCATTTTAATTACTTAAAATATATAAGGGTACCAGTTATCACTATAACCACATGCACTCAATACACTAATAAATAAAGTATGTTTGTCAAAATCCACCACAATTCCACTTTCATAATGCTGGATCTTAAATTACTTTCTAATCTCACACTTTTGCTATAATCCTAAATAAATATTTAGGATTTGTTGTAATCCTAAATAAATATTAAATCCTAAATAAGTAAAATATTCATATTACTAGCACAATATATTTAATCAGCAATTCAGGAAAAATGCTTTCCAAATATTGAATTCAGTGTTTCCATTTTGATATTTATAAATCACAAATAAAAATTTAAATTTGGATTAGGGAGTCTATCATTATAACTGCAGGGAAAGGAACATTAAGTTCAAATAATAAGACAGAATTCTAAGTCAAAGTATGTTCATCTCTGAAACTAAATGTGGTAAGAATAAACACGGTAGGTTGCAGGTCATATAACTTACTTTACATTATTATTTTCAAGTAAAGATATACTTCCTCTAAAACTTTCAGCAGAATAAACCAATAATAAAACAAATCTGAGCTAAGACATAAACTTGGAAAAAAACATTTAAAAAAAATGATTTGGAGACAGTATGTTAGAGTGACCTGAAACAATCTAAAGAAAGGAGTAGTAAGGGAAATAATTTTAAGGGGAAACCCCATCAGTATCTTTTCTTCTTATAATAGGAAATTCCCAGGAGAGACAAAGTATAAATTATCAGACTCCTCTAGCTGGAAAGAAATCTCTGTTAATATTCAATTCCCGTAGCTCTAATTCCATAACCTCCAAATAAGTTTCCTATTTATAATTTGGCCACTAGAGTATACCTACTAACCCAAAGGGAATGTATAGTTAACTGGTGCAGCAGTGTGTTATATGTTGCTTCCAATGTAAATTAATGAGTAGGCATTAAGACTTATAAATCAGTCTCTTATGACTTTGGTGAATAGGGATCCACCTAACACCTCCAGCTGACCAACATTCTCCAAGATTTCAAGAGTAGTATAAAATCCTGAATAACATTCTTTACTAAAATTTAGTTACCAAAAAAGATTCATATGAAATAACTTGATATATTTACTTTCACTACAGAACAGATAAAGATAAAATATTGGAAACTTAATAAAAAGTTTCTAAATCACTGTAATTAAATTCTCAACTTTATCTTCAACCGTTTTATTCTTGAATAGGAATTAAAATAGCCATTATTAGAAAGATTATTCAAAATTGTGGTGAGTAAAATTACACTTTTCTTTCTTCATCTCTTCTTATTTTCTGGAGTGTGACTTTAAAGAAAAACAAATAAACACAAAAAATACAATCTAAACATTAAAATTATTCATATCTTTTCTTGAAGAAATAAAAACTTGTACACAACTAACTACAGTAAAACCAAACTGTTATTAAGAATGTATATATTCATATATGTATATATACATAAATAAATATAGATTTTTATATGTATACATATATAATACATAAATATATATATTCTATATATATATATACACACACACACACATCTAGCTGGGCATGGTGGCTTGTGCCTGTAAGCTTCAGTCTATGAAGTGGCTGGGGCTAGGGATTGCGGTTCAAGTCCCACTTGGAACAACACAGCAAGACCTAGTATCAAAAAAAATAGCTGGGTGTGGTGGTGCATGCCTGTAATCCCAGCTCTGGGAAGCTGAGGCTGGGCTTTGCTTGAGTCTGTGGTACCACAGACAATGGGAGCCTGCTAGCGAGAGACCTAGTCTAAAATATATATATATATATATATATATATATATATATATATATATATATCTTCTTTTCAACAATTAAACTCTCTAGATAATAAAACTATTTTGACAGAGAAACATTCTAGAAAAAAGCATTTATTTTGTAGAAAATAGTTACATTTAGGTTCAAAGAACCCTACTTCATGTTAGTTTTAAAAGTAATTTCTCTTTGATACAGTGTGGTGTTGATAAAGAACAGACAAAGAAATCAATGAACTACAGTCCAGAATGAGATAAATAAGTCAACTGATAATCAACAATGAGGAAACAATACACAGGACAAAAAAGTCATCAGCAAATGGTGCTAGAATAGGTGGACATCTATGTGCAAAAAAAGAAAATATTAACCTAGACATTGATTTTATAATTCATGAAAAAATAATTCTACCAGTATCATAGGCCTAAATATAAAATCCTAAGCTATAAAACTGCTAGTAAATAGCATAGGAGAAAATCTCGATTATCTTGAGCTTGTACCTTTCAGATACACCCTAAAAGCACAAGCCATGAGCAAAGTAATGAATGAAAGGACAAGCCACAGTCTCAGAGAAAATATTTGCAAAAGACATATCTGATAAAGGACTAGTAGCCAAGATAGTGATCTCCTAAAACTCAATAATAAGAAAAACTCATTTAAAATGAACCAAAAAAATCTAAACCCAAGCATCTCATCAAAGAAGATATGATAGATATATAGATAGATATGTATGATAGAGAAATAAGCATATGCAAAGATACTTCATATGAAACAGGGAATTAAGAAAGTAAAACAATAAAATGGTGATGTGGAGTAATTTTCATTCACCATTGATGAAAATACAAAATGGTATAGTCATTTTGAAGGATTGTTTGGCAAATTCTTAAAACAAATATAATCTCAAACAAATATAATCCAGTAATTATGTTCATTGAAATTTACCTAAAAAGTTGAAAACTTGGACTCACACAAAAACTTGCATTTAGAGCAGCTTTATTAATAATTTCCAAAGTTTGGATCAAGCTTTGAAGGCAACCAAGATCACCTTCAATAAAAGACTGCATAAACTGGTGCATTCCAAGAATGGAGTATTACTCAATATTTAAAGGAAATGGGTTGTTGAACCATGAAAAGATATGGAGAAACCAAAAATGCATGTCAAAAATGCATGTAAAAAAAACACAGTCTAAAAAGACATATTGAACTATGCCAACTAAGTGACCTTCTAGTAAAAGCCAAACTATGTAGATAAAAGATTAATGTAAGTAACTATGTACATAACAATGTAGATAACTATACCTACAACCATGTAGGCAAAAAGATCAATAGTTTCCACATTTTCAGGGGCTAAATGAAAAGATGAAGAGGAAAAGCACAGGAATTTTAGTGATGAAACTATTCTGTGTGATACTAGAATGGCTGTACATATTACTATATTTGTTGAAACCCACAGAGGCATAACACCAAGAATGAACTCTAATATAAACTAACAACTTTGGGTGATAATACTACACTAATATGACAACTATAATAAATGCCTCACTCTGGGTGGGATTTTGACAATGCAGTGTGCTTACATGTGAGGGGCAAGACATAAACAGAAATGCTGATATGCTCTTCTCAATATTTCTGTCAACCTACGACTGCTCTTAATGAATCTATTTATAAATGAGTTTATTTTAAAAAAAATCATTCTCAATAAGAAATAAAAAAAATGCCCTAACTTTTAATATAAGTCATTGCTTACTGATATGACTACCCAACTCCAGTACTTTAATAGCTTTTAAAAGGATGAACTGAAATTTGTTAGTTGGTTCCTGGATTTCTAAATGATGTATATGAATTTTAAGACAAAGATAATCTTATATCAAAGGAGAGTATAAAAAAGTAAACCATAGCAATGCATTAGAAATTATTCATATTTTATTTAATTGAATATAATGGTTTCTTTTATAAGTAACATCATATTTGAATGTCTGAGAAACATGCCTTTATGTAAATTCTGATCTATCTATTCTTGATTTATCACAGTGGAAATTTTTGTTGCATAACTTCCATTTATTTTTCTTGTTGCTAAGATAACATGATATTTAGATCTACAGTCACTACCTGATACCTACTGACTCTGCCTAAACAGAGGGATCGCCAAATCAATTAACTTGCAACAATGCTAAGTCCCATCTGGCCAGAGAATCTTTTGTTTCTTCATTGGTTACTTGAAAGTACTTTTAAAATCTGCTTTTCTATTTCATCATAAAACCTTATTTGTTTTTCTGGTTGTAGATACTTGGAAGAATATAATGAAGCAGAAAAAATATATCAGCAATAAACTAGAATTCCCCAGGCAACCACTGTTAACATTTTTGCAGTTTTGTTTAAAATTTTTATGCATTTTCATAATTAAGAAAATATCATTTCCCTAGATTCCTATCTTATTTCTAAAATATTATTGTAAAGATTGTCACATCATTATAAATTCTTCACTAACATCACTGCTAATGGCTAAAGACATTCAGGAGATACACTAATTTGTTTAACCATTTCCAATTGCTGGACATTGTAATGTTGCAATGACTTTTCATTATAAAGACTTTCTGCTTCCTTACAGGCATTTTATAAATTGTATTGTGGTTTTAAAGATAATTCAAGTGACTTGTGATAAATAACAATTCAATTGCTTTTATGGTATATTTATCAAATATAAATAACATTGTCTATATTATTTTTATTAAGCCTATTTTCCACAATGTTCCATCTTCTCATCCTTCAACATATAAGAGGATTTTCTCCATTTTCAGTAGCCTGTGTGATAATTCCTTCTATTATCTAATTTTAACTTCATTCCACACTATTAAAGTTCTCTTAAAAGCAAGAAAAGTGACTTGAATACACATCTTACTCCATTAGTCCCTTATGAATGACAGAAAGGAGAAATTGGAGAAATCAGAGAAATTTCACATAGGTTGGTATGATGGGAAAGATCCAAGATCTAACCATGCGCCTCAGCATGCAGAGTGGTTAATTCAGTCCATCTGTTTCCTGAAGAGACTCATAAATTGGGGGTGAGGTCTTAAGAGAACTGAACAGATCGCCCAACCCAAAGACAAGAAAGTCTCTGTAACCAAGAACCTCTTTTGATTTGGGGAAGTTCTATAAACTTGTCAGTGTCAGAAGTTTTGAGGGACTTAATCTTTTTCCTTTTAGACATAATGGAGAGGAAGTACACAGACAGGTCTCAAGGTTCACATAATCTTCACACAAGCAAAGAGATTTGGAGCCAAGACCATGTGAGCTCAAGGCAGGTGATACCCCATAGGGTGTGCTTGACCCTGAACCAAGTCCTAAGTCTCAGTTTTCTCTCCTCAATAACATCTAATCTAAAAGTGAGGGCAATTTGTGCAAAAAATGAGAGTGCATCTGGTACACAGCAGGTGTTTAACAAGTTCTAATACCCTTTTCTTCCAGGTGACCTATACTTCCCAGTTCTCCTGCCCCCCCCCCCCCGCCCATACACAAAGAAGAGTAAGATCAAGGGACTATGGATTTTACTTAGATTGTCAGGATGCTTTTGGAGGTAGGGTGAGCATTGTAGAAGTAAATTTGGTGTTAATTTATAATCACGAATTACTTTTGAAATTGACCAAATAATCCTACCAGATATTTTGGTTATTTACTTGAGGTAAAACAAATGTTGCTATTATAATAATCCCAGTGGCTAGAATTTTTCAGACTTCTTATACATTGTAAGCTGAGGAATTGCCCATGACATGCAAAATTATCTTCCCACTCAGTTTTATCTCTCCTTTATTCACCTGTCACTAATGTTATAGTTTGAGTTCTAACTATAATTAATTTTCAGGCTACAATTAATTTAAGATCATGAAATCCAGTTATACTTGCAGCTGTCTATTAGATTCACTTGAATATTAATTTTACCCAGCTCCCTTATTCACAATGATTTAAATAAGAAAAACAGAGTCTAAAAGTATTCTGCTAAAAATTAAAACATTTAATTAACTAAAATAATGAGAATATTATATAGCAATGTTTTAAAAAGATTTTTAAAGTGTAACTTTCTTTCTGTATTACCTAAGTTATGTTAAAACTTGAATTTTTATTTTACTAATATGAAATCTAGTGCTAAATCTTGGACAATTGATCTTTAGTTACTATGGTTTTATCTGTTTATGTCAGTAACATTGTTCTCAGAAGATATTTGGTCTAAAGGTATTGCCACTCATTTGTGGATCCCAAATACAGCCTAGATTTATAACTCTGTTAACCTAAGCACAACCTAGGTTTACAACTCTGTTAACCTAGCATTACTTTACCTTATCAGTTGTCAACTAATTCTCATCGATGTTTGCTATAGAAATTCAAGTATCTAAATAATGGAATTGAAACTGCTACCCATATTTAGAAACAGATGACAGAACAGCCTATTAGTATATTTAACTTATTAAAATATTAAACAAAGAGGATAGATCTTTATGTGCAAAGTGCAACAATTGGTAACTAAAAAGAATTATCTGAGTGCTTACTTTTCTTTTTTTTTTGTGCTGTTCTTCTGCCATAAACCATACCAACATTGTTCAAAGCAGGCCCATTAGTTTAATCTCTCATTCCCCTGTTTTAGTCCCTAAGTGTTGTATTGCTTGTCCAAGCGTAGGTAGGTGGTCTGTGGCCTAATGCAGGAATCTCACGACTACGCCACCTTAACATTACAGAAGGGACTTTGCAGATATAATTAAGGATAAAGGCCTTGAGAAATGGAGATTTTCCTGGTTGATGTGGTGCATCCAAGTTAAGTTAGATGAGTTTTTTAAACAATCTTTCTGACTGAGGTAAGAGCAAGAGGTCACACCAAGAGGCAACCTGTTGACTTTGAAGATGGTAGAAGGTAAAAAAAAAAAAAAGGGTCAAGGAAAGCCAAGAAGATCTCTGGTAGCTGGAAAAGAATGATGAATCCTCCACTGGAGCCTCCAATTGAAGACAGTCTTGCTCACACCTAGAACTTAGGCCACTGAACCCCACATCAGACTTCTGACTTAAGGACACTAAAATAACATGTATTGTTCTCAGCCACTAAGGTTCAGAGCATTTGTTATAGAAACAATTGAAAAGCAATTCAACCATGTGAATTACTCTTATGGTAAAAAAACAACAACAACAAAAAAAAAAACCACTGTGGGTCAACCATGGTTATTTTTTCTCCATGTGAGGTCCAGGACAAGACGCCCAGTGGATTTCTAATCCATGGATAGTGCAGAACCCTACAACACCATAGAATTTCCTATATACACACCCCTATGTTAAAGGTTAATTTATAAATTAGGGTCAATAAAAGATGAACAATAATTAGTAATAAAATGTCAATTAAAACAATATACTGCAGTAAGATATGTGCATGTATTCTCTCACACTTTCCAAATATCTTATTGTGTATATGATTTTCAGATTCTATTTCATTGTAGGTAACTAAAACTTTAGAAACAAAGAGCAGATGAAAGAGAATACGGAATCATGCTTTTCTGGTAAGCAATGTCATTCACAACTTTCCACTATCACTACAAAAGCACTTTTCCCATTAATTTTTAGTTTAAAATCGCTCATTTGGAGAGGAGACATAGAAGATTTTTGAGATTATATGTAAACTATATTCCCCCTACTTTTTTGCTTTCTGTCATTCTATTTTGCTCTCTTTTCCAGAGGATGTTAAGATGCATGCAGACAACATGGATGGGATTCTGACCTACATCACATCTATGGCCTAGAAGCTCCTGATGTTTGCACTGCCATAAGCAAGTGAATGCCAACATGAAAACCTCAAAATATGAATGTATAAAAAAGAAGTAACTTGTTTTACAGGAAAAGGAATCACAAACACATGGTCAGAGTGATAACAATGTCTTCTTGGTAAAATAATGATGACTGACAATCAGTAACCAAACACAATTTTTATATTTTCTACAGGGTCAAGAAAATTATTTAAATAATAACAAGGAATCCTATCATTTTATTTCTAGTCATGGTTTTTATCTGCTACTTTTGTTGATTATTTCACCTGAGAGTTATCAAAAAAGCATTAATCATGTTTGCTAAATTTTATCTTATATATGACAAAAGTTTTGTAACAAAACAAAAAAAATATCATCTAAATACACACTGTGAAAACTGCAGCTAGATATTAGGCTCCAACATTTAATACAGACTACAAAAAAGGTAATATCTATTAATATTGATTTTGTATTAATTCAGAAGTATATATTATCATTATTCAATTGTAAGTAATTAAATAGTTTTCAAAACCAGAGATTTTTAGAATATAAGATGCAACAGAGGTTTAAACCCAAATATATCATGTTCCATTAACACATCATTACTTTGGGCAAAGATTTGTTATTTAACAACCTAAAAGTTTGACTTGTTATAAATATGGGCAGGACTTCTGTAACTCTACAATTACATTTTAGTGTATGTAATTAAAGAATTTCTGAAGGTAAGTTTTATTTCTCAGTAATTGCGTTCACAATACATCAGTTCTCCTTCAACCAACAAATATATTAATAGTTTACATCTTTCTCTAACCAGGTTAGGTTTTGAGAGGGAAGACATAGCCTGATAAAAAGGCAGTTGTTGAGGATTAGCAATCTTGTAACCATACCAACTAGACCTAATGCTTAGCACAGAAATAACTATTACAAACATACTGTCGTTTGCCTTCAGTCCCCTTATGTGGAGACTCAGACCATCATTTTTGTGAGAGTAAGAGGGGATAATAAATTGGTTATTTTTCTTCTCAAGTCACTTAGTTTTTAAAATAATTTACTAAAATATAACTGAAGTACAATAAACCACATATTTAAATTGTGCAATTTTATTTGTTTTGACATTTGAAACCATCACCACACTCAAAATAATGACTGTTGCATCTCTTAAAGTTTTTCTTGACTCTTCATAATACATTGTAGGGCCCTTTTCCAGTCTCTCAGTCCCCAAAGTTGTCTTCAGTTACTATAAATTTGCATTTTCTAAAATCTTATATAAATAAAACCATTATTATATGTATTTTTCACCTGACTACTTTTACTCAGCATATGATCTTGAAACTGATCTATTTTGCTGTTTAATATCAATAAGTTCATATTAGTTCCCTTGAGTAGTCTTCCTAAAGTTAATTTTTTTATATAATGAACCCTCAGTGAGAAAATTAATGTGCAGTAACTTATATCTCTTGCAAGATATTATTGCTGTGTTATCAAAAATGTTAACCTCAAGGGTAGTTAGTTGTATGGTGATGGAGAGAAACTAGACTTTCACTGACAAAGTAAGCAGTTCATACAGATGTTGTTTCATGAGACTGTACATAAAAAACCAACAAAATATCATAAATGCAGTTATAAGAGGAAGAGTGTGAAGTCAATGAATATAATCTTAATGAATGCTAACCCCTAATGTCTTTCTAGGATCCACCCAGTCATCATATTGAAGAGATTTCAAGTGTTAAGGGTTACAACTTCTAGCAAGTCATGCATCTGACTTCCTGCACAGGGGGTTGCTTGGAACTAGAGATGGAGTTGAATGGTCATGTTGTTCTTAAAAAAATAAAAAAAAACTTGTGGACCTTATCTCTTGCTTTTCTAGCTTTGACTTGCACCCTGGTAGTGTGAATAGGACTAGCGCTATTCATGTGCTAGTCAATTAATCCTCCCTCACTCCCTCCTCTCTCTCTCTCTCTCTCTCTCCCCTCCCCTCTCCCTCTTCTCACTCTGCTACTGAATAAACCTCTTTTTAATATCTCTCTGTATATCCATTTTTGGATCTTGAACCAAGTTCTTAAGTATATGGTGAGAAATCATAAGTGAGGGTACCCCCTTTTTATTTCTGGGATTGCTCTCTAACATAGCTACTTCAATAAAAAATTTGATATCAACCTCAGATAGTCCACTATTATGACAACAGGCAAATAGCCTTTAGAAAATGGTTATTTGCATGAAGTGGAAGGAAATTTTGTGCAATCATTTCTATTTTCTAGGATGCTTAGAAAAGGAAAAAAGCAAAATCCTAGTATAAAGGGAATTCATATTTCTAAACTTTGTTATTTTAAGGATCACATTGCTATAATTAGAACATAAGAGTGAAGGGAAATTAAAATACAACTTCCAATCCATCTACCAGAAGAAAGATAGGGATCTGAGGGTAAAGGGGTCAAGAGTTTCTCAGGGCCAAAGAAAGTCATTCCAGAAAATATCACTTGTCTGCCCAAATAAGATTAATTAAAAAGAACAACAGGATAGAATGGAGCTAATTCTAGAATTTTATGTCCTGTAATTTTGGTGCTGTAAACTCATTTATAATGTTAGTTTAAAAGAAAATCAAGATGAATGGTACAAAAAGTGTGGTATATGTACACAATGGAATATTATTCATCAATCAAAAGATGACAAACTTCTGTCATTCATGGCATCATGGATGGAGCTAGAAGGAATCATGCTAACAGAAATAAGTCAGAAAGAAAAAGAGAAATATTGGATGATCTCACTTATATGAGGGATAAAGGGAAAACAGACAAAAAATTTTAAAGTAACTCTCAACAAAAATGGAGCATGGAGCATG